>CABFWO010005439.1:8087-47845 GCA_902155825.1 Timema genevievae | reverse complement strand
GTCAAGATTCATCAAAATCTCGAGTTCGATTTTTTGACGATCACCATACTTTCTCTACCTGTAAGATAGAGAGAAAGTAAAAAATACTGCTTGTTGTGGTAGAAAATGGAAATATGACAGGTAATGGCAGGGACAAATATGTTTCTGTAACAATCGATTATTTCAATTATGATGTTTGTTGAACTGTAATACTCTATATATATAATTAAGAATGACATGTTTTAGTAAGCCTGCCTATTTTTCACGTTAATTTAAACCAATAAAGGATTAATACTTAAAACTAATCTAAGATTTGGCTACGTTTTACTTTTGTTCATTTTATATTCTAAAAAATAATAAAGCTACTTATAAATTCTCCGTGCCAAAAACGGGTACACCAGTTAGTATGTACGTATATACACACATGTATATTTATCATTATTTTGTATGTGATTTATTTAATAGATGTGGATTATAGAATATGTATAGCTTGCATTATGCAACGCACCAAAATCTTTGAGAGAACAAAGTTGAAGATAAATTATATCTGGACTTACGTAAGCAAGAAAGGTTGTTAGGTCGAATATAACTTGTTTAGTCCACGCAGCCACCGAGCCGGTTAGACATTATATTCGCTTTGGTACATAATAAAAGACGGAAGGAATAAATAAATAATTTTGCCAGTCACCTTCCTTTATGGTAAGAGTTGAAGTAATGTAGTTTATTAATTTTTACACCTTGACATCTCTCGTCATAGCCATAAATAAACATGATTAATCAAAGGTGTAACCAAGAAACAAAGTAATGTCTATTCAGGCCCGCCCTTAGCAGACGCGGGGCCCTGGGCTGCCTTCCCTCCCCCTCCTCCAATCCCTTTTTTCTTACAGAATCTTACTACCCGTTCAGGTTATACGCTTACATACTAATTACGGTAATGAGTTAGGAATAAGTATGGTTGAATTTATAGGAAGCTTATCCATATTCACGTAGAGAGAAAGTGGAAAACCATTTAGGATAAAACCACCCTCAGTGCACCTGACTGGGATTGAACCTTGATCATTTGTTTTGTTCTCTCGTAGTGGTATATTTAGAGTTTGATCTCCACCTTGAGGGTCAGTAATTTCAAAAAACTTTAAGCTCAGTATTATTAATTATATCAGGTAGTAAATCATAATATGAGCAATGAGCATGTATTACTATTATCACTTTCTTGACTTATTAATGAGCCGGAGAAAGTAGACCGAAAAGACGATGGCTTTAGACATGTTTGATGTTTCAAATAAACTGGAATAAACTGTTAACGTCGTGTTTTTTCCTTTGCTTTCTGCGCGCCCTATTCGTACTTACGAAACTTGTCGAGCTCACGAGACATTACTACAAACACCAACACGAGGCTAAATTAAATTACCACCATACTACAAGTGAAATTTTAAGCAAAACACAATAAATAGATAATTCATGTGTAGCACTTTTAACACTAACACAAACGCATCATTACGCATTTAAATTTTACTTTAAGTAAGTTACAATTTACAACGGACAACCATGAACCCGGAACTATAACGTTGCTTTATTCTATGCTCATACAAATACGCACAGTACACACTAAGAGGTCCAAGATGTCATATTACTACGCGAATATGACTATCTTGTGTTTCAGCTAAACAGGAAAGCTAGGCTAATATACAAGCGCGAAAGTAAAAATTTCCCATCCCAACTAATTTTTCCCCCTCTGTACCCTAAGCAAGTGCGGGGCCCCCCAAATCGTGGGGGCCTGTGTGGCAGCACCGTTTGCACACCCCCAAGGGCGGCCCTGTGTCTATTGATACATTTAATTTCAGAAAATGTTAACAAGATAATATAATAATGGCTTGTACAGTAATATGAAAATACAGAAAAGGACTAGGTAAATAAACATAATGAAATGGGTAGCTATGATATTAAAACTGAATACTCATCAACTATACACTGATTTGGTTGGAAGAACAGTTTAGGAAATTAAAACATATTTCTCTGCGGCCTACATTGATAACATTTTACTCTATTATTTGTGTTATTTTATAGATATTAATAATATCTATCAAAGGTGACAGCTGAATAAAACATTACTTGAAGTATGAATATATTAAAATTGTTTTAGAAAGTTTAGTAGCTACCAGATACTGTTCTTCCTACCAAAATTAGGGTATAGCTGGGCTCTGTTTCCTTATGACCATCAGTAGCGTAGCTAACATTATGAAAAGGGGGAAACTAAAATAATTATAGATTCAACCGTCTTACATTATATCTCCTTGTTATATAAGCTCTAACCGACGGTCTAGCAGATATATTTATCACCAATTTTTGTGCATATGACACGATTGATTTCATGATGGTACTCACAATATGTGTCAGTTCTCCTTTCATTTTAAAGTTGTATTGATTGAAAAAAAAATATTTAAAGTTTACAGTTGTACCACACAAATCATTGTATTCGGAGTCAACATTTAAAAAAATAACCAACAATAACATTTAGACAGTCGATGCGCTAGTGTCCAAACGGGAAAACCTCCCAGGATTCAAGATTTATTATTGCTTACTGCGAGAGTAGCGCGTTAGACTATGCCGCCACCGAAGTGAGTTCCTGGAATTTGATCGAACTCCCCACTCTCTAAGGGGGGGTTGGAGGTCCACATATATAAAAAAAACTTGTATTGGCTAAAGGTATAATCGAATAATCAATGTAGTGACATCTTCAAGCCACTAACCCAAAAAAATTATCTTTTTACGCCCTTGGTAATCGATTAAAATGAATGGTTTTGTGCGTTTTCTGTTTTAAATTCCACCCGCGCCACTTGCTAGGTTGTTCGAATGGTCGACCAAGAGTTTAGGGGACCGTAGTTTTATTCCAGGAGGGGGGTCATTAACGTATTAATTATTTGTATAATGGTTCGTCCTGCTACCCAATTAGTAAACATCACTAACCTGGGATTGGGTGTTTAATATTAAGCATATTATAATACGATAAATTAATTTCTGAGGCATATTCTGATAAAAATCTGTGCAAGCCACGTCCAGACTTGAACAGAACAACGAACACGAACATTTCCACGTACATGTTCGTTGTTCGGTTCATCGTGGTTGTGTGTCCATACTTTAACAGAACATGTTCACAACGTGTTCACATAGTTGGTTGGTTTCTTAAACTATTTTTACCAACTAATAAAATATATATGAAATTAAAACCATTGGAGAACAAAAACCCTCACGTGGTGCTTATTGTGATATATTAAACCATAAAAAAATTGAATTATTGTAATTAAGAAAATATCGTTACAAATAAATTAAACAAATTACTTTAAGTATTAATTTTATTTACCTTAATTTCACAAACAACATCTCTTATTTGGTAAAATAAAAAAAATAACGTTTCTGGAAATAAAAATTTGGGAACAATCAGTCTAGTAAGTCGTTTTAGTAAAACTAGGCATGCCAACAAGTTAATTAGCAAAAGGTAAAAACGATGCAGCATCAATAACAGAAAATAAGGTAAGAAATTATACTTTTAACCCTCTCCCTATCCACCTCGGTGGCCGCAAGGTCTAAGGCGTCACTCTAGTGTTACACTAGACTGCCGAGGACGGGGAGATCAGAGTTCGATCCCAGTCGGGTGCAGTGAATGGTTTTCTCCTAAATGGTTTCCCTACACTATTCACGCAAATTTGGGTGAACTTCCTCTAAATTAAACCTATCTCATACCTAGCTTATTTGTGTAGTTAGTACATAGGCATACAACCTGAACGGATAGTAAGACACGTTGAAAAAAATGTATTATTATTATTATTATTAATTCAACACATACATTAAGAAATACACTCGTCAAAAGATATATGTAGCCTTACTTACAAAAATCAAAACACAAGTGTGACTCCACTGCTGTCCGGCCAGTGACTGTATGTTCGGGGAAATGTTCGCGGAGGCGTCCAGACTAGAACAAGACCGAACGTCGAACATCCTTTGATGCGACGGGTAAATACCGACAACTGGTGGATCGGCGCCGAACAGAACAACGAACACATTTCGTTACAATGTTCTGTTCGGAAAACCATCCACACTTGTCGCGAACATGTTCGTGTTCGTTGTTCTGTCCAAGTCTAGACGGCGATGTTCCCTATCTTGAAACACCTTCATCAAATCCCTAATCTAACACCCAGTCTGCTTCAAATACATTTTTAATTTACCAATGAAGATTTGGCTTAGGCTACTAAGAGACCGTATTTCCTGAGGTTTTCCATTTAGAACTGTGTGCACACGCCTGTCATCAGTCATCACCTATACGCGCCACATGACCCTCCGCACCTCAGTCTGCGCGTCTTTATTATCTTTATTAAATGTATTTGTCATACGAGATATGAAGTTCTTCATTGTGTAACTTTCTGCACTCACCTGTTTGTTCATCCCAGTTAGGTTCGAACATATTTATCAGTACTTTGTTACTAAAACTCTCAAATTATTCCCTTAGTACAGATATCCGTAAAGCAGACGGGTGACCAACGAGTTTAATATTTTGAGACAGAAGACAAGACGAGACAACAGCTTACAAACTGAATAAGAGCAAGTATTGCCTGCATGAATTCTGTTATTGATCTCTTGAATCTCATTCCTATATGTTAACATAAATCCCAAACTATTGTAATTTGTCAACTTCTAAACGCATGTTGATCTCTATGAACACATTACTATAGAATACAGCGTTTCAACATACATCGGGTTGTACGCCTATGTAGTGATTACTCTAAAGCCGGGTCCAGACTAGAACAGAACATGTATGCGAACATTTCCAAAGAACAGGGTCGTTGTTCTGTTCTAGTCTGGACCCGGCTTAATGTGTTAGGGATGAGGAAGGTTTAATTAAGAGAAGTGTACCAACATTTGCGTGGAGGTAAAGTGGAAAACCATTCAGGGAAAATCATGCTCAGTACACCCGATCGGAATCAAACCTCGATCTCCTACCCATCATTGGCAGTCTTGTATATAGTGAGAGTGACGCCTTAGACCATGTGACCACCAAAGTGGATATATATATATATATATATCACGGCGTCTTAATACTCGTTCGGGTTGTAGCATATATAGTAATTACTCTTAAGTGTTAGGAATGAGGAAGGTTGAATTTAGAGGAAGTTTGTCCGCATTTGCGTGGATGGAGAATGGAAATCCATTTAGGGAAAACCACCCTCAATACACCCGACCGGTATCGAACTCCAATCTCTCCATCGTTGGGAGTCTAGTATATTGCGAGAGTAGTGCCTTAGAGAATGTGGTAACCAAAGCAGGTATTTTTTTAAATGTTCTAAGCTAAACTAGCATTATTTCATGTTCGTTTCTGTCTTCTTAATTTAAGTACTATCCGCATCGCTAGGTGCGCATGCTTAGGCGTCAACCTAGTCGTCTGGTTAAGGAAGATTTTGGCTTCGAATTCCGGCTGGGCATATTAAGGGTGTTTATTTCGAAATGGTTTTTCACTCTTCTACGAAAATGCGGGTGCATTTACTCTCAATTGTAACTTCTCTCTTATCTCTACCACATTAACGTAAATAAATATTAATAGCCAGGGCTGGTGGTTAGCCAAGGTACACAAAAATGTGTTTCTCTTTCAAAACCATTATAGCCAAAGTTTGCCACAATCTTAATTTTTGCATTGTCTCAACTCCCGCGTGGTCCAATGATTTGATTTCTCTTCGTGTTGATCTACCTTTAGTAATTATCCTCCTTCAGATTAACATAATGCCATTAGAGAAACACTTATTCTTATGTCTATTTTATAGCGGATATTGAGTTTCTGTTCCTTGGAAGGGCTACGAGATTACTGTGGTTAAGTAATGTTGTCAACTTATTTCAAGGTCTTTTATGTAATTACGTGTTTATATACCGTTTCATAAAATAAGTGTTGGGTCTACCTTGACTTTGACATCTTAGTTGAATATTAACAGCACAAGAGTATTCAATTATGAGTCATCGATATAATCATTAAATATATATATTAATCAACACTTTGAAAACAAATTGACAATTTAAAAATGAATAGCCCAACATATTAGATCAGTCGGTAACAGATCTGTCTACTGAGGTAAGGGTCACAGGTTCGATTCCTTACATAGCCAAAAACTGTATCATTTGTTTTCACCTTTCACAGTGATATGTCTGTTCTAGATTTAACTTAGTTTATAAGTCGTGTGCTGATATAATCAGTCGGTTCAGAAAGTGCACACTAAATACCGCAAATAAATTAAAAATGAACAGTTTATCTAGTCGGACGACTGTAGGAGAGATGTTTTCGGGTATTTATTTACAAGATAAATCCTTAGTACCAACATTATCATAATGTCACTATATAGTAAGATCCTGAGTAAGAAGAAACTTTTTGAAAATAAAAACATATTGTTTGCAGTAAATCAAAAACAAATTTAATGTATTGTTAGTATTGTTTTGTAGATAGTGTATTGAAAATATTTAGAAAAGGAAAATAGTGTATTTAAGATCACATGGATATACGTGTAAATTAATTAAATAGTAACTTGTATAGCTGTCAAAAAGGTTATTTACCATTTAAATTTGATGTTAAGTCGTCAAAATCTTTATTTCAGAATATTTGGCTTGACATACAAATACATTAGTATAACTTAAAGCTAGTAGGTCTTAACACTGTCAGATAAGGTTTATCTTCATGTATTTATTTTTACTTAAGTATTTTTATCATTTAAATCTTGGTGAACAAATCAAGTGTGATCAAACAGGCGATTGAATCTAAGGAATAGCACTTGCAACCCCAACTATAAAAAAAATACCATCTACAAACATAGCATATTACCCTACAATGAATATAAACAGACAAGTTCCAGATCATGGTAATTATGGCACTGTCCACATGGAGGTGGACAACAATTAAATTTAATTAGTTGAAAAAGAGACACCTGGACACGGGACTCAAACCCAGGACCTTTGGCTTACCACTAAACTATCCAGGATTCGTCCCCTGCTCACGGAGGTGTGGAAATAATTCCCTGCATTTCAAAATAATGTATTTGGGTCTCCTTGGCATATTAAGTGCCCGTGTTATATTTAGTTAATTAAATTTAAATTATTTTTAAAAAATGCTTATTTAAAACAAAATCTTTAGATCTTTAAAAAAAATAGTAAGTTTGCTGTCATGAGTTTTTTTTTACACTGCGTCGAGGCTATCCGCGTATTTACACTAATTGCCACTGAAGGAGAGGTTGGCGTTTAAATCTCCAACTAGCGGGCAGATTGTTATTTTTGCTAAATGTTTTTCCACGCTTCCTCCACACATATTATGCAGGTACATTTACTCTGAAGTATACCTTTCTTATTCCTGACATTTACAAATAGCCCAGATAGGTAGTAGGATCATTGGTGTGCACAGACGGAAAGATAAAACCCTGTCCTCATACAAAATGCTATTTTTATTTTGAACTAATTATTTATACTTTAAGTTCAGTTATGTGGATTTATAGTATATTTTGAGGAAATTTCTCTCCCAACAACTAAGGATTCTCTAGGTCCCCTCTTTAGGCTGTTCCTCTTCTAATACTGGTTTTTAGCACCGCATCTTACTACCCGTTCGGGCTTCACGTGTATTTACTATCTACCCTGATGGTTTTAAGGATCAGGAAGATTATATTTAGAGGAAGTGTACCCGTATTTGTGTGGAGGGAAAGTGGAAAACCATTTGGGAAAAACCACCCTCAGTACACCCAACCGAGATTTGAACCTTGATCTCCCCATTATTGGCAATCTAGTCTACTGCAAGAGTAGCGCATTAGAACAGGCGTTCACCAAAGCGGCCGCAGGGCTGTGGAGTCGGTAGGCTAACCCTTCGACTCTGACTCCTCTACTTTTTCTACTGTCCGACTCTTGACTCTATATTCTCCTTTACTAATGGCAAATTTATATTAATAATAAGTAATAAAAAAACTTATCAAAATAATTTTAACACAGTAAATTTGTTATAACTTTCGGATATACATTAAAATACTAAAATGGTAGCACAGGGCATTTTATTCCCAACACTTGAATCATCAGGCTACTTAGTTAATAGAACATGAAAACAATATATTTGATTTACTATAATTTCTGAACAAAAAAACTTAATTCCTATGAGTCGTGAGTCTGTACCTTTCTACCGACTCCACCCAAAATTGCTTTAGACTCCAACTCCGACTCCAAAGCCCTGGAAGAGGGTCTCCATATTGTTTAAACACATTTGTAAGAGACGGTGATTCAACACCTTAGCTCAGTCAGTAGTGTGTCTGTCTACTGAGCTAAGGGTCCTGGGTTCAATTCCCGGCATAGCCGAAAAATTTACCGTCGGTGCAATGTGGGTTAACCCTTTCACAGTGATGAATTAACGGCCTGTCCTAGTCTTAAGTTTTATATAAGGCATATGAAACTACGATGGGCCTAGTAAGTCGGTAGTGGAAAATATATTACTTGAATAAAAAAGTGACCCAAGCCAAAGGCTGGAAACAGTAAGGGATGTAAAANGCATATGAAACTACGATGGGCCTAGTAAGTCGGTAGTGGAAAATATATTACTTGAATAAAAAAGTGACCCAAGCCAAAGGCTGGAAACAGTAAGGGATGTAAAAAAAAAAAAAGAGAGAGATGGTGGATGTATTAAAAAAAAACATAAATTACACCATTATTGATAACTATAAAACCAAAGTTTCAGGATGTAACGAGATTGAAAATCATCACAGTTTGAAAATGATGTTCCCGCATACAATTCAATTTAGTTGGACAAAACACAATGTTCTCCCTAGAATGAAAGTAATGGGAAGGTAAACATACCAACAAAATGAAACAAATTTAATATACTTTATTGACTGTAGTATTTACATATTCTCAAATATTTTACCTGGCAAAATATGCCAAAGAATAAGGTGACAAAAAATATTAACAAGTAACTGGGCTCTATCTACAAACATGCTTATTATATCTTTCAATATGTACAATATAAAGTAAACACACTGGCCCAAAATTAAACTAAGATAACATATTTAAAGTTTTAAGAAAATACAATACTTTATATGAAACTTTATGGTGGTTTTTTAGCACTGCGTCTTATTACCTGCTCGGGTTATTTGCTTATTTATAATCAACACTAATGGTTTTAAGGATTAGGAGGTTATATTTAGAGGAAGTGTACTCAGATTATCGTTGAGGGAGAATGGAAAACCATTTTGGAAAAACCACCCTCAGTACACTTGAATGGGATTTGAACCTAGATCTCCCTATCTTCCGCAGTATAGTCTATTGCAAGAATAGCACCTTAGACCATGTGGCCATCTCAAAATGATAACTAATATTTTCATGCGCTATCTTAAAACAAATAAATATAAGTTGTCATAGAATAATTATTGTAAGCCAGTGAGTGAGCAGTGCAAATGATTAGTAGAAATTGCATTTCAAGAAGTGCAGTCTTCTTGCATTTAATATTGTGATGATCTTTGAATAGCTTGGACTGCATTGTTCAGTAATATTTAGAATTATATGGCCCAAGAAGTGTGTGTGTATTTTTTTATATATATAATGTTTTAAGTTGTCTTAACAGAAAAGAAATCAAGATTTTAATTTATATTATGTGGCAACGAAACTTTTCATACGTACTTACTCTATGGCTTTAGGAACTCGAAAGTTAATTGCCACACTTACATAGGTACACCATCTATCCCTATCTTGAACTAGCTCTATCCAATCAACCTCATTACACCCTATTCCTATCTTCAACTAGTTCTATCCAGTTCACCTCATTATACCCTATCCCTATCTTCAGCTAGTTTTATCCAGTCCACCTCATCACACCCTATTCCTATCCTGAGATAGCTCTACCCAGTCCACCTCATTACAACCTATTTCTTTCAGGTCCATTCTAACGTTACCCTCTCATCTGCATCTAGATCTTCCCAATGGTCTCTTCCCATCAGTACCCTGAACAAGGTTCTAGATGCTCCCATTCGCGCTGCATGTTCCGACCACTGTAATCTACGAGACTTGATTATCATAACAATTCTTGTGATGAGTACAAGGTATGTAGCTCATCATTATGTAGCCTTATTTATTTTTGAACCAAATATCTTTCTAAGCACATACAATGTCAAATATTAAAACAAACTTATTTCACAATTTAACTAATAATATAGCTTAACAACATTGCCTACTTGGTGAAGTTATTTTGAGAAGCCTTTTTGCATCTTAACTCAATGCACTTTCTTTGGGGCCTCCTATTATTTACCCACCAATAACACATTCTCTCTTCCGTTGGTTAGTATAAACACTCACTATTATTTGCACCTGAACAGCATTTACTTGCAGTTCAAAATACACTTTTTCTTATTTCCTATTATAGATAGACATATGCTTTAGTGACTTTTTTTAATACACATATCGGCAGGAATATTCTTATAAGCCATTTTCTTGAATAAACCAAAAAGTCTAGGCTGTAAACAACTTTAAGAAACTTCAAGATTAAAAAATGTGTCATCATAAGGCTATTTTTAATTATTTAAGAATGCATGGTTCTTATTCCGTTGTTGTATTTAAAATTCTGTGAATAAAACCTTTAAGCATGGGCAATCCTATATTGACCTGCCGGTACGTCACAGGTAGGCAATGTCGTTAAATATCCACAGTAGGTAGGTATAGTGCTAGATCCCAAGGATATATAATGTACAATGCAAGCTCAAGTAATTTATGATATTAAACTTCCCCTTCACCCTAAACATGTTGGAGGTGCATTCACCATTACTGTTATAGCTAATGAGGATTCGCTATGCAACAATGTTAAGTTGGTGTGCCTTCATATACTCACAACAATTCACCTCTCAAATATATTATTAGTTCAAATTCCAGTCAGGACCAAATTTCTTAATTTTCACATAATGGAAATTAGTTAGCTGGAGTTCGCTATAAGTGTGTTCCAAGGTGCTAATGACTTCACTTCTAGAATTACAAAATAACCAGATGGGTAGCAAGATTTGGTGTACAGAGAAAATAAAAATTATAGTTACATCAAATAGTAATTTTGAAATACAACTGTGATACTTCTGAGTAAAAACAATATTGAATGATTACTAAAACAATCATGTACATCTTATTTATATACAAGATATATAGTCTTAATCCCTTTATACATTTTAATTTGTATATATTTTCCTTTCATTTATATGAATCTATTAACATTATGAACGTTCATAGGTTCAAAAACTTCCAGGCTAGCCCACCAAAATAAAGTTAACTCTCACCTAATTAAACTAAACAATATACAAATTGAAACATTCAGCTGAATGTAATTTTAAGCATACCAAAAACAAAGTTAAAAGTTATTAACTATTCATCTATCTGAAATAAATAATGGAATGTTGAAGGGAATCCTCCATAAAGGCAGCTGAAAATGTACTAGCATAAAAATTAATATGGACAAAAATATTTTCATATCTTCAAAACACAATATTAACTTTCAGAAAATCAAAGAATGGTTTACTCTAATACAGAGCCATAATAAATTAGCTATATTGTGAAGAAAATAGATAGTTAAGACATATTTGTAACAATTTACTCAACATAAAATTTTCATAAGCCATCGCATAAAGTAGTTTGTTAATTTCGATGCCGTTTCATATTGAAATTAAGAGGTTTTCATTTAATGTTTGTTTGAAACTTAGGCCAATGTATTTGAAAAGATTTAAATGAGTGTGTACATGATTTCACAGGTCTCATGATTAGGGATGTGGTATCGAAAGAAAAGTATGGATAAAAGTAGATATCGCTATCGAAATTTTAATCTAGAAAAATGTTTTTTTTATCAAGTAATAATTTCAAATTTTGCATAATAACAATAATTATTATAATAATAATTATTATTATTATTGTATTTTCATATTTATTTAAACAATGAAAATTATAATGATTTGACCATGTTATAATATATTTAGGTCTATCGTGTATGTTATGTGTTGGAACTTTGAAGGTATAGTTATAGTAATGTATGATGGATATTATAAAAAGTTTTACCATACCAGCTTTCAAAAGTCTATGAAAATATGGCTGATGGAACGAGATTTAATAAATAAATATTATTAGTAATATATTTTTTCAATCTATTTTGTACTCTTTTTTAACCATAGTAAGTAAACATTTACTCCCAGCATGAATGAAGATAGCAAATAAGTTGTTTCTTTCGATACCGATCTGATACCAGAGCGTGAGTACTTATATCAATAAACACATCGAGTAAAAAATACTTGTTTCGAAATGAAAATATCGATATTAGTAATGTATCGATACTTTTTCACAACCCTACTCATGATATATTTCTATTATTACATAGTGTTACACAAGACACATGACCTGATAGCATTTTCATCCAATTCAGCTCAAGAATACAAATTTCATGAAAACAAGATTGCACACTAAAAATTACCAAAATATATACTTGTAGGGTAAGTTAAAAAACATTACTTCAACTTTGAGCACCTGCAGCTTTTGAATCAAAATGATTTAGACCTTGAGCGCTTGCAAGTTGTATTTTTCAAGAGTCGTGACCTGAGATAACTTGGAGAATTAAGGGTGTACAAAGCGTTTGAATTTCAAAGTCTAAGATCAAATCTCCTTCACTTCAACTTCAACACCCACAGTAACCTTCACGTCTTACAAAAATTTGAGTAAAGATAACTTCAATGTATTATGAACGGATTTGAAATATTTCACTAATGACATATTTTAACATCTGATAATTTTTTGGAACAGCCACTAAATAGTATTTTAAATGTGACTAAAAATTAAATGACATTTCTAACATAAGCATAGATACATTCAAATATGTAAACATAATATAATATAGTGCTTTGTTATTTCCTCTAAGCCCTTCCCTTTATCTAGATTCACTTAATTTATAATTTCAAAACTAAACATAATGTCACTGACAAAAATAAAAATGTAATCTTTGACTTGTGCTTTTAATCGCATATATCAAGTTTCAGTTTGCATATAGAAATAGTAAACTTCATACCCCCCTATGATGAACACTAAACAATGCAGCCCAAGAGATGTGATTTAAAGTTCTATGGAAGAAGTCTACTAGATACTGTACATGTCATAATCTTCCACGTTGAGTTAGCTCCATTCTGTCACTTGTGCAGCGGAACATATTCACACCTTCACTTGTTATAAAATGACACCTACTACCAATATTTGTATTTAAAAACTATATGGACACATCACTTTTAAAATGTAACTACATAAACACATCTTAAAGTTTATTAGGAAACATTTGCACAACTTCCATAAGAAAAAAGCAAACATTTTATCACAAAAGAAATAAACCACATTATGTTTACTTCGGATCATGTGTGCAAAATAATAATAAACATTTACAAATATTTCTAGGGAGTTATCTCACAGATTAGACAAAACATAGTGTAAGAAAAATGCTGACACACACACAAAAGTATAAGTTTTGAAACCATGTAATTGAAGAAACCAAATTAATAATACCAGAATAAAAATATTGAAACACTTTGAAATTATGGTCAAATTGTCAATAATTTACCATATAAAACATTTAAGCTATTTCTGTAAACATATTTACAAGTTTAAATAACACTATTCTAGCAATCTGTCAGTTCCCCAAGTTTCAAACATGCAAAGCCTATTTTTATTTGGTCCATCTAATTAGTGCTTCGCTTGTTAAAATATGTTACAAATTAAATGCTTTGAATGATGGCAAGGAATAATAAATATTTTAAAGTGTGGAAAAATGTGGCAAAAGTACATTGTGAATATAAAAAATATATATGTAAAGCAGAAATATTGTACAACTAGCAAGTTACTATTGCAATAAACTTGATAGATAACAAACATTGCTATAAAAAGAAACGAAAGAAGTAAATTATGCCTTTTTGTAAAATATTTGAGCATCAACATTTGTATTTATAATGTTTCATTATCAAATCAAATATTTAAGCGAGATGTAATAAATTAACATTATTAAGTAATGTGTTTTATACAATCAAGTGCAAATAATATGGTCTATGGAATAAAGAATTATTTCAACATAAAATATCCATCTCAAAATATCAAACATAATAATTATATAGAAAGAGCATAATATAATTTTATGGACGCTCAACATATTAACAAAGTCAAACTCAGGATATATATTGCAGTTCCCAACTATTCTATGTGGAAACTTCGTCTTGATGTTGATTCATTTAGTGAATGCTGCAAAAACAGCCCAAACCACTTCATTGGTATTTGACTTCATGCTCTCAGCTTCAAAGTCCATGTCAAGTAACTCTCTGACCCGCTTCATAGCCAGTTCGTAGTCGTCATCGTTTAATGGAGCAAACGCATTCTCTAGAACGTCAGATGCATGTGCTAGGAAGATCAAGGATAACATTCGCTTGTCCATGCGGTGTGGGTCGTTGACCCATTTAGCCAAGACTGCATCTTGTACCTACAAAAGATGCACGCTTTAATTTATGATAAACATATGGGCCTATGTTTGACAAATTGTATGATAATTTTAATCTGCTCCTGTGGCTGTATGGGGTCTAGGGCATCACCCTTACAATAGACTAAACTGCCTATGACAGGGGAGACCGGAGTCAAAATCCCAGTCGGTTATACCAAGGGTGGTTTTTCCTAAATGGTTTTCCACTCTCCCTCTACACAAATGTGGGTAAACTTCCTAAAAATCAACCTTCCTCATCATCCTTAGTTCATTAGGGTAATTAGTACATTTATGTAAAATCTGAAAAGGTAGTAAGAAGGGGTGCTAAAAAAAATATATAATTTTAAACTTTACAGATCCTCATGACCTTTAAAACATTTGATGCAATATGAATACTTTTGAGATACTCAATGAGTGTTCTCTGAACTTATTATAATATACGAGATCCCCAAGGTATGATGAGTAACACAAACATGTTCAACTCGCGGCCCCCACGTTTGTTTGTGTGGCCTGCCAGCTTAAATTGAAATACTTCAAATTGCAAAAATAAACAACAAATTAGGCTTGTGGAACTAAAGTTAGCAATAATTTTTTTTAAATATTACAGAATTGTAAGAATCAGCAAGCAAAGTGACAATGGTACACCTGTAACCTCTTGTGCCTCCCACTAGCTTTTTCTCACGCCGTGTGTTCTGTTCTACCTTCCATAGTCCACACAGTTCTGTCATTCTTATAACTGCCTTAGTTTACATAAGTTACGTTACACGTATTTAAATTTGTGATGTTTTGTGGTTTATGATTTGAAATTTAGAGCTATCATTTCACTTTTATTAACCTTACAAGAAACTTGTGAAAGTAGCTTGAACCTCGGGTAATATATGTTACAAATATATCTCTTTTCAAATTAAATGGACCGAACAATATGTTTTCATTGAAATGAACAAGTTTTTGTATTTGATATGACGTGAAAAGTATATTTTTGTGCTTACAAAGTTTAAAGTTAAAAGATATTATTACAATACCATATTTGCATCTAAATTTCAGTTTTCAAGGACAATTTTGTAAAGATAAAGTGTCTGAACTGAAACCAAAACTAGCGGGCCAATAATCATTGTTTAAAAACTTGTCACATTCAAAGACAGTCGTTACTATGGAGTTGCAGAAACTATTGCCAAAAATTCCAAACCTTTATCTAATAGAGACTTGATTAAATTAATAATAATAATATTTAGCACCACGTCTTACTATCCCGTTCGGGTTATACGCTTAAGTACTAATTATGCTAATGGATTAGGAATTGGGAGGGTTGAATTTAGAGGAAGTGAACCCGCATTGGCGTGGAGAGAGAGTGGAAAACCATTTAGGAAAAACCACCCCCAGTTCACCCGACCGAGATTCGAACCTCGATCTCCCCGTCCTCAGCAGTCGAGCTCAACACGAATTGATTAAATTGCACAGCTACAAGATTTGGCTTACACTTTTAAAAACTGTGTAAGAGATTATAGTGAACCTGCAATGGAAGGAAACCAATAAGGTTAAGTCAAGTTAAATCAAATTAAAAACTAAAAACTGGAAACACCACTTTAATGCATAATCATTGCATTATACAACAAGAAAACTTGTGTGCCAAGTCACTAAAACTTAAATTGGTTTTGAATTTTGTTATTAAAATAGTTAACATTATTTCTATTAGAGGTCTTCAGTAATTGTTGCATAATATGGACACATAATTTAAAGATGATGTTCAGAGTCGGAGTAAAATGTTGAGCTGTCTTTTGATTTGAAGGCTGAATTCAAGGACAGTGATTGATTGTGCCAATTTACCTTTATGGTTGATATTAAAAACAACTTAAATGAGCGGAACACCTGTCTGCAAAGCCAAGACATCCTATGCATGACCATATCAAATCTTTTGGAGGTGAACTTCCTTCCTGAAAACTGCATTTAAGGACTCAGAATTTGGGCCACTTTCTTAAATTGACATACAACATGCATAGATTTGAATAATATTCCACTATCATTTTGTTGACTCTAGATTCCAAGATTTCCCGAAGAATAGTTCAAGCTTCAAATTCTTTTTGTCATTCTTTTCGGCTAACATCGATAGAGTGCCTGAACAGCAACAGATCGAGTTTATTGATATCCAGTGTGATTCAGTCTTAAAGGCGAAATTCAACCAATTCAGTCTGTTGGAATTGTCTAAATAAAAGTACCCTGAAATATATAAACATGCTATTTTCATTAGATCACTATTTGGCAGCACAGATATATCTATGAACAAGTATGTTCAAGGTTGAAACACATGAAGTGTAGTACCAGAACATGCAATACGGACAGTAACCTTGAGAATTCTCTTTGTATTGCAATCCAAACAATTTGATCTGACATTGAGTCTCTCTTTAGAAACAAGCAGTTATTAGGTTACTGTTTGTTTGGTGAGATAATTGGTATTTATAGCCCCGTGATTGAGCGCCAATTACTACGATACAATTTAATTTGTGATAGTTGATATTTATAGCACTGTGATCAAGCGCTAATTATTATGATATTTTAATTGAATAAATGCGACTTTTAATGTTGCACACGATTTATTAAAGTGATTTAATCTTTAGTACGAAGATATTATGTAAAATTAAGCAATATTCATTGAACTACAGATTATTTACTCCTTAAGATTTTCTGTGTATTCTATGAATTTCAGTTAATGGCACTGTTTTAACAAGCTGCTTGATGAATCGACTTATGTCGCCGGCACTGTGTGTGTTCATATGCACAAACAGCTTATATATGACCTACCCCTCGCCTCTTGGACCTCTCGTGACCAGTGTCAAAACCAATTAATCGAAAGCGTCCTGGCGACAGGTGTCGTGAAGGTTAGCTTCCTATTGGGTAGAGGGAGGTAGCGTCACTTGCTTTTTTGGTAAACACTATAGAGTTAAATTTTGAAAGAAAAAATAAGTTTTAATAGTGCAATCCTTCAACATTATTTCTGAAAAGTGCGTGATTCTCCATGGATGAAGTATTGAAAGGATATTTTACATGGAATACTTTAAAGAAAAATGCACTTCATCCATGACTTTTTTAATATATGAGAGGGGTCCAAATCAGTATCATTACACAGTGCTAGATTTTACATTGAACTATATATATATATTTTTCCAAATTGATAATTAATAATAATTAATGTATATATGTATATATCTATTTGTTAAAAATAAATACAGTTGAACCTCATCAATCCAAACTAAGTGGAGCCGACGATTGTGTAACAGCTTCTTCTGATCTTTTTGTATGAAGAGGTCTTAATACAACAAACTTAGTAAATGGTCTTGATAAACTAAAATAAATTTATAGTTTCCGTCAGGTTGGGACTGGAAATCTATAAGATCTACTTGACATCTTGAGTTCAGATGTGAGAATACCATGGGTTTAACAAAAACGCCCTTCTTTCTCATTTTTATTTTTTGTTGATAAGGCTCATAAACCTTCAAAAAAATCCTTAGGTCATTGTGAGTAATATTTTTATAACGACGACTAATTTCTTTTATCGTGTGGTTTTTCCCAACATGCCCAATGGATAAATGCGTTTACTATAAGATATCAAACAATGAATCGCTTGGACATTAAAACACATCAGGTTTTGCATCTGTCACTGGGCAATATTAAATTTTCTACTCCCTGAACTTCAAGCACATCATAACGTTGAAGTAACCAATAGTCACGTGGTACCTTCTTGTTAGCTATTTTATATTCCTTGACTTCTGCTATCAAACTTGTCATGGGTAGGCAAAGCACTGTTCTCTTTCACGGCATGCTTACTCAGTAAATAAGATAACAGTTGAGCAGGTTAGTAGACTGGCACTAGTTGAAACATATTACTGTACTACATAAACTAGATCACATTCTAAACATTAAATTATGAAATCCGTACTCTGTTATCATAACTTAATTTAACAAGTTAAAATCATCGTGGACAGAAATGTATTGCAATGTTGTATTACACCATTGTTACAAAATATAAATAAATTTTCATTTTAAACTTTAACGGAATGGGGTTCATTATTCTATGAAATAATTAGTTAAAGCATAGAATACCACATTACTATACACTTTAACTGACTCAGTCAGGTAATTCACGAAATACATAGTTATTTCATGAAATAATGGATTTTACACTTTAACGTTTTTNTTTATATATATATATATATATATATATATATATATATATATATATATATATATCAATCACAGCTTCTTACTACCCATTTGGGTTATACACTTATTTACTAATTTCGCTAATGGTTTAAGGGATTATGAAGGTTATATTTATAGGGAGTGTACCCACATTTGTGTGGAGGGAGGTTGGAAAACAATTTTTGAATAAACCCCTCTTAAAACATCCGACCGATATTCGAACCTCAATCTCCCTGTCATCGGCAGTCTATAATAATCTAATGTGAGAGGAGTGCATTAGAGCGTGCAGCCACCGCAGCAGGTTTCAACTAATTTAATTTGGTTCAGCTATTAGGACTGATCCCATGCAAAGTAATCATATTAGAGTTTGTGATACACATTAGTCAAAAATATAGTTAAAAGGCTTACCAAATAAGTAAAATAAAGTAGGCCTCACCTTTTTGACGAGCCTGGACTTGGCAACATTGTCTGTGAGAGGGTGAGTAGTCATGTCAAAGAGGAGAAAATTCTGTTTCTCAGTCGTTAGGACCCCCTTTTCAACAAGGTTCTTAGCTAGCCTCTCTCTCACATTTTTCAGCTGATATCGCAGTTTTAAAGGGTTCCACGTCTCACCTATAATCAATATGCATCAAAACCTGCATTATTAGTCGATTTACATGATTCACTTACTAAGCTAAAGTCTAGGTGAGTATTAGCAGCACATACTTGTTTGGCTTGTGACTGTGACAAATTTAATTGTGTGAATATTAGCCCAAATGAGCAGCTGAAGACTGGAGACCTGACAAAATATTTAAAAAGAATAATATAAGCTGGATATTATCACCATTAGCTAAAAGGCCTTGACAAATCTCACATCTGGTGGGGTTTAAATACGTCTCTGGCTCTAAATTACAGTAACCTTTAGTGCTGACTTACAAAGACAACACTGTGTAGTTAAACTATTTTTGTCCTCGTACATTTTTAGGAAATCAATGTGTTCAATGGAGTAATTTACACAGATGGCATGCAACACTCTTGTCATTGAAACATTTTTCAACTGTTGCAGATATTTGTGGAAACTCAACAGAAAAAGTGTTGAATTAAAAAAAACAAAAACATAGTGAGTGGTGCATGACTCTCGAGAGTTATTTATCCACAATTATAATCAGTAGTCAGTATTGTGTTTATGGTTGTGTTTGGAAACATAATTGCCCCTGAAGAACAAGGGTCATCCTTTTTAAAAATATATTTAAAACAAAAGGAATTTTTTACAGTAAGATTTTACTATGATAAACCTAAAGTTTCCTTTCTACATAGTCCCCACAAAGATTTAGGCATGTGTCATCCTGAGACGAGTTTTTGTACGCCTTCGCCGTAGACATCTGCCACCAGTCCATTTAACCATTTCTTGTCTGCATCTTTCTCTTCTTCAACACTTTCCAATTGTGTACCACCCAAAAATGACTTCAATTGAGTGAACAAGTAAAAATCACTTAGTGCCAAGTCTAGACTGTACAGTGGATGATCAAAATCAATCCAGCTAAAATTTTGAAGCAGTTTCTGCGTCTTTGCAGCAGCATACAGTCAAGCGTTTGTCATGCAGAAGCGCCACACCACCTGACCGTTGTATTGCACAATAGGCTTCCGTATTGAATATTGTACCTTTGGGCATAAAATCCATAAGACACTTCTTCAGTTTAAAAAAAAACTGGAGTAAAAAGATTCTGTTTGAATTCCCTCGGTTGTGTCAGTGATCAAGTATAGTGCCATTCCATTGACTGACTCTTGCTCTTAGGGGTAAAATTGTAAGCCCAAGTTTCATCGCCTGTGACAATCCAACCACCAAGAAATTCAGCACTGTATTGCTCGTAGTATTCTAAAAGTGTCAGTGCAACCCATATGCATTATTTTTTTTTTGTGTTCATCAGTCAGCATCCATGGCACCCACCTTGCACACATTTTTTGTAGCCATGATGAAATGTGACAATTTCATGGAAAAACAAAGGAGAAAGTTTAGAACATTTTTCAGGGAGGTTATCAAGAGAAAATTCATGTCTTGTTTAATGAATGAATCCATTAATTCCTTCAAGTCTTCACTAATAATGTCTCACAGATGATTGATCCAATATACTCACAGCACACTCCAGAATTTGATGATGAATGTCAGTAGGCCGAGCATTTTGTGTGTTTAAAAACTGAATATCAGATCACACTTCATAGAAAGTAGGATTATCAATTTTTACATTCATTCAAAATGCTAACAAAATGGTAAAAATTACGTTATCGGTACGGAACTTGAGGGGAACAAAGCCAGTGGTTGAGTGAGGTTGTTCACCTGCATGAACGCTATGCGCAAACAAATATTACATTCTGGATAATCCTTGTATATGTTTAACTATTAATGAGTGAGTTAGAGTAGAGAACAGAAATTTGTAATTGTGTCTAGTGGACAAAATAAAATACGATAATTTCTAGAATTACATTTTGATTATTTCTTTACGCCTTCTTGTAGTTCATGAAATAGTACATCAAATGCACCATTTAATAAATGAGAACTAATAATTGGATCAGTCTAATATTTTCTTTTTTATCTATATTCTTTAAAGTAAACCTAAGGTAAACAAACACCACACCTTTTTTTTTGTTCATCCATATTCATAGATGGAACAACCCACAGTACGAATAAATTTGACAGTGAAGAAAAGTGACATTTGTGTGGACAATGACGAGCAACAGTTATATGTGTGAATCGAGCATTAATAATGAGAAAAATCTGAAAAAAATTTCAGGACATACAATAAATAATATCCTATAATAAGAAAACTAAACTAACCATTCACGTGGCATATAATAAATAATATCCCATTATTAGAAAATAAATTATCCTATATATTCTAATATTAGAAAAATAAAATAATATTATACTAGAAGAAAAATAAAATAATCATTTCAGATGTCTTTGTGATAGAAGCCTAAATTCTTTTATCTTTTAACATTTTATTCAACTAGATCGTCTAGAGAAATTCCCTCAGAATACACATTTAACATTTTATTCAACTAGATCGTCTAGAGAAATTCCCTCAGAATACACATTTAACATTTTATTCAACTAGATCATCTAGAGAAATTCCCTCAGAATACACATTTAACATTTTATTCAACTAGATCGTCTAGAGAAATTCCCTCAGAATACACATTTAACATTTCACCACTTTTTTATTCACTCCCACTAGTATTGTTATTTTCATCCAAAATATTATGAATATCCCTGTTATTCAAAACATCCTGTGCTCAGTATACCATTACCAAACAAATGACACAAGAAAACTTGAAACAAAATATATTTCAAAGAGTGTATGGTCATGAAGTGCTAGAACTAGCTTGAAACAAACTTGCAAAGACTTGTCTTTGCCTGCCATCTATTGGTCAGTGCTTAAACTTCCTGCAGAAGCTTGTAAATGCATTACTAATTACTGGACAACTGATTAAGTCGCACAAACTGTTATGAGCTTCACCAGCAGACAACTAATAATGTGGTACATGCTAGAGAGGTTAAGTGACATTATGTAATATAAGGGTGGTTATTATTACTATAGTTTTCACAGCCGTTAAACACTCATAGTTGTCACCTTACACTAAAATTATTGCTAACTCTGAATCGCTTATACTTTGCTTTCTTCTACTAAAGGAATTAAATCCATACAAATATAATTATTTTGTTAATATTGGGGATATTTTAACACACACTTTCTGAGCCAAATGATTACATCAGCTAATGACTAACAAGCCAACATAATTCAGAAGAGACAACACTCAATACTGCAGCTCTGTTAAGACATTCTATGAAAGGAGATGGTCCAATTTAACCAATGATATATTTTTCAACCATGCTGGGAATAGAACCTGTGAGCCATAGTTTAGTAGGTTGATGTGCTAGTCTACCGACTGAGCTAAGGTTCCAGGTAATGCCAGGATCATCATCAATTAGATGTTAGCTTAACGTTCAAGTATTGTAACATATGGGTCCTCCTTGTGTTTTTCTATAGAAGCCATCACAATACATTTAATTTAACAATGACATGACATCCACTTAACATAGCACCTAGTCCCCAGTTACAAACACTGCTCACAAACAATGTTTCTAGCAAATTCCACAAAACAATATTAGTCAGTTTTCCATCCTCGACAGAATTCCAAAGCATGCTGCCATGTACTCGCAAACAACCGTTTCTGTTTACAAGAAAATGGCCATAAACAGTTTTTTCACAGTGTAAATACATCTACCCACATGTTTGTGGGCAAATGTTTGTCAGTGTGGACAAGAAATAACTTTCATGTTTCATACTCTATGTCATAGCAAGTTTACAACATGTTCATGCCAGCCAGTCTTGTTGCGAGCAAGGCCAAAATGGCTATTTAGTACATCATTTGTTTGTTTGTGCAATTGCTTTCTTTGGTATAGTTTGTGTGTTTTTCACGAATACCAAAATGTGGAGTTTTATTACCTAAACTTTATTTTATAGCTCAAGTACAATAGTAAGTACGTTAAGCCTAATCAGAATTAATTGTCCGAGTGTCCTTTTAGAGAAGAATTTGTTTTAAAAGCATTTAAATTCAAGTGTATTTTGCTACGTGAATTGTGATCACACACTAGCGGTATGTTTTTCCACATGATGTGAACATAAGTGAACTAGGTCGATCATCATCCTGGCATTAACCAGAAATTGAACCAGTTTCTTATGTAGTTTGTAAGTGCTTAAAGCAAATAATGTTTCAAAATCTAGCCACAGTCAAGACCATGAGAGTGGTCAACGTCAACATTAAATTAAGGATCCTTGAGCACCACCATATAGCTCCCAACAAACAAACTCCATGGTGTGAGCCCGCGAGCAGGCTATATCTACCGAGTAGCCGCCGCATGTTGGCGGTTATAGTGCCAACATTTATGGATAGAGGGTGTCATGGGGTCTGCGCAATGGACCCTTTGGCCATTAATCTCAGTTTTCTAAACCGGAGCTCTTATTTATTCAAGTAGCTGATCATTTGTTCTGACAAGGCCTGAGTTTAACCTTGTTCCAGATCCACGGCTTCACAGAAAAACTCTGGAAGTGCCGAGGATCAAACCCGAGATGTTTGGATCTGTAGCCAGGAGCTCTGACCCCTAGACCACAAATGGAGTCATATAGCTCCCATATTTAAAAAAAAAAGTCAATTTCTATGTGTTAACAACCCAACTCACCACTGAGATACTCTATCCAGCTCTGCACAGTCTCTGGTGGTTCAGTGTCTTTCATGTGTTTGAGCGCCTCGTCCAGCAAAACGTCCCCAGTCGGTGTCTCACTCTTCACTAGCACCTTGCGGTTCAACAGTGACTTGCGACGCATGCCTGCCTTTTCAAGCTCAGCACGACCTCGCAAACCCAGTTCTATTAGGATACAGCCGCGCAGACCACTTGATATGCAGTCATTCCAGAATGAAGTGTAGCCCTAGCATCAAACATACAGGATATTTTGGAGTACTTGCCTTTTTATTATGTTACTTTGCTCCAAGTATATGACCAACTGGAATCAATTAGATCAGGGTAAACAGAGTATTAAGTGGTAATTAAGATATATGTCAATGAGAAATAAAAATTATTAATGGTTCTCTGCACATATAATATAAATATGTATTTTTTGGTTCTAAAATTGTATATTGCCCTTCTTTTAAGAACTCTCTTCAGGTGGCCTTTTAACTTGAATTATCGTTATTTGATCCACCACCAAGAAAGCTTTTAAGTATCTTACCTAGTGCCTTAGTTCTCCATAGGCCTATTACAAGGTAGCCTACAAAACACTTGATTCTTAACATAGGCCTACATTTATATTCACATTATTAACGGCCTATCTTGAGTTGTATAGCTTTGTCAAAAAAAAACCACTGTATAACAGAGTTTAGTAAGCTATTAATATTTCTTCACAAAAAAAAAACACACACATAAATAACATGGGCATAATGGTGTGTTAAAAATAAACACAACATTTGATTATAAATGCAGTTTTTAAATGTGTTGAGCATATTTACTATTAACTTCTAAAGGTAGTGGATGCTTTTGGCCTGTAACCAAGATCAAGCACAACCGTTTATATTACATTTCCCACTGCTTTGGTGGTACAGTGTGCAACAGTGTCATTCTCATCTTATCTGTTGCTAATGATGAGGTCAGAGTTTGAATCCAAGCTAGGTGTACAGAGGTAGTTTTCCTAAATGGTTTTTCACTCTCTCTCCACACAAGTGAGGCTACACTACCTCTAAATTCTACCGTCCTAGTCCCTTCTCAATTAGTAAATTACACGTGAAGCACACAACATCAAAATAATGTTTGAACCATGGAATCTAAATGTTAAATTAAAAGTGTACATAGCTTATGTAGTAGTCTATCTCCTCGCAAAAAACACTGACAGGACATTAAAAACTCTATTTAGTAGGTACAGTTGCGTGTAAATGCTGAAATATTATGTTTGAACTAAAAATTAAGTACAGTGAGGATAGTACACAAAAAGGTTGGGATTCTTGAAACATTTTCTTTGTCATATTAAGCTAGAGTGAAACTTTTTTTTACCATCAATACACATAGGCCTAGCAATAATACCAAGTTTCCAATAGTAGAAAAATAAATATCACAAGAAAATATTCAGTTAATTTATATATTTTAAAATTTAAAACAAAACTCACCTAATTCACGCAAAAACATTCACCTATTGTTGGTGCAAGTATTTTGTTCCCTCAGCCACAACTGGGAATCTCAAAACTATTATATTCCAATGGCTTTGGAGATATTTAAGAGCACACTTATAACCTACTATATTTATAGTGGTCCACAGTAATTAACATGATTAATTAAAAACCATCCCAACCTTTAACCTAGCCTTTCATGTACTGTATAAATAAATATACAAATTTTGAATAAGTTGAAATTGGTAATATTGTTAAATAAATTAATTTATGTTTCTTAAAATTTTAAATAATGTTTATGAAAAGGAATGGAATAATACCAGGATAATCGAATAGGAATTTTATAGGACCCTGGAACAAAGTGGCGCATTTGTCAATGCAATATAGTTTTGTGTAAGATATTTTGGGATTTCAATATTTCAGGAAAGAAATGTTGTTGACACATGGAAAATTAGGTTTTGTTAGGTTGGGATAGTTTATAATAATAGGGGGAAGCCACAGTATTGTGAGTGTCACAGAAGGACACTTTTTTGCTGTTTCTTTGATTATTAAAGCAAAACTATCAAACTTAAGATTTAAAAAAAACAGGCTCAACATGAAGCAAATAGGTGACACTTTTTCTCAGCTTGATGGGAAAAATGTTGCATTGTATTAAAAAAAACACTTGTGTTACGGAAGGGGAGCAGGCAAAGTGATAGACAACAAAGTGGCCGACACGAGAGGACAAAGTGGTAGACAGCCAACTGGTAGACAAAGAGACATGGACCAAGTGATCGGCACGAGCTGGACCATGTGATAGACAAAATGAAAACAATTATTTGGAAGGCTGGGTGGCTCAAGTGGCCGACACAACTTGGACCAACTGCCAGACAAGCTCATGTATAGGAGTACAAAGTGATAGATAACCAAGCGGTCGACAAGAGAGAACCAACTGCGAGAGGACCAACTGCTCGGCAAACTTTGATATCATCCAGTTAAGAGTGGGCTATGTGACAGAACAATTAATTCAATACACGACTGTCCTTATTTACACTCAAATAATTTTTCCCCCAACGCGTTAGCTTAACTTTACACTTCTTGACATATCTTTGTAGGGTTTGCTAAAGTAAAAATGTAAGTGAAAATAACTCGAACTAATGATGACCTTATAAAAGAAAATCATGAATTGAACAGTCACAATTAATTCCGCAACGCTGGCTGCAACATTAAAGAACAGTGAGCGCTGGTCCACACCTATGAACTATCTTATTTTTATATTAATAGATTAGAGGTGAGGAGGGAATAATTTAGAGGAAATATACGAGCTTTTTCATGAAGAAAGAGTTGAAAACCATATAGTAAAAATTCCTTAGTGGCCTTTATTAAAACTTGAAATTTGACAACAATTTTAAAATAGTATGTAAAATTAGTAACCGGCAATAAGCGACAATAAAATGGATATTTATTGTTTTTCAAACAGATAATTTTAATATATAGCCTGTATATTTAGTGATACTTTTTTTTCAGCACCGTGTTATCAAACCCCGATGAATGGTCTCGACGTTTAAGGTGTTGGGTGGAGAACGATGCATAATTATTTCGTACCATTTCAAACCGTTTCAAAATATTTTAAGGGATGTATGGTAAGAAGGAAGGACATATCGTTTAAGGTACAAGATCTAAGCCATCAGGTATCAAGGAGTGGGTGGTAAGATGATGGATACATCGTTTAAGGTACAAGATCTAAGCTGTTAAGGTTTAAGGACCAGCTGATAAGCGTGGTGGGTGATAAGAGGATGGATTGGAGCTGGATGGGATCAACACGGTCATGATCGAGCCAGCCTACCTCTTGATCAGGATGGATACAGGTAGTCGTATGGCTGAAAGGAGGTAAGAGTACAGGATAGGGACTGGAAGTTGTGCAGATCAAGGCTGGGGGTAAGAGACTGGTAGGAGGGGAGAGGAGCGATTGTTGGCGGGAATGGCAAGAGAAGGGAATGACGGCTGGGAGGAGAGTACGGGATGGAGATTGGAATCTAGACTCAAGGGAGAAGGGGGGCTACTAGGAAGAGGGCTGCAAGGGGCAGAACGACCAATACAGGGACATAAGGTTTGGCTGTCTATCACTTTGTCCTCTTATATGGGAGCTTGTCTATCACATGGTCCAGCTTGTGTCGATCACTTGGTCCACTTCGGTTCTGCGTGTCTAGCAGTTGGTCTGTTTATAGGTTTGTTCTCTTGTGTCGATCGCTTGGTTGTCTATCACTTTGTACTCCTATACACGAGCTTGTCTAGCAGTTGGTCCAAGTTGTGTCAGCCACTTGACCAACCCAGCCTTCCAAATAATTTTTTATAGCTTGTCGAGCAGTTTGTTGTCTAGTAGTTTGTATGGTGCCTTACGGAAGGACAAAATAAAGACATGATAAAATCTTGTGAAAACTTAAAATAATAATTCTCCTTCACTTTACCTCGCAGAAGTTGGTATTTATTGTGGATAGTTGTTGGTGTATGTAGTTTGTAAAAAAAAGTTAAAATGAATTTTTTAATGATTAGTTTAAAAAAAATTAAAACAAGTACATCTAACGGTATGGAAGGACAATTTTGTCACACTTGTAATTAGTTAATAGGTTCACATTAGTTTGTGGCAGTAATTGCTGTCTAGACATATGAGACTTTCAAAATGTAAAAATACATTATTATTAAGATTTTTTAACGTTCACTTTCTGAGAATAGACCATATTGGCACATGACTTAAAATCTAATGAATGAATACAATGTTCGGCCATAAATGCATCCTTGTGTAAGGGAAACCCAATGCACTAACAATAAATGTTTCAGCATCACTAGGAATAAAACTCGGGACACTTGAGTCAGTAGTTGTGAACACTACCAACTGAGCCGCAGTTCCAAAATTAGTGCTTAATTTAAAAGAAACTTATAGTTACACATTACCAGTGGGTATGTTTCAAAATTTGTGCTTTCAACCAAAGTATATTCTTTTAATTTAATATAGCTTGGTTCTTTGGAAAGAAATCATATTTCATTGAACCTTTGGTCTTTATCCAAGGTTTAATTATTTATTATTATTATCAATAATAATAATAATAATTATTATTTATTATTATTATTGTTATTATTATTATTATTATTATTAAAATCTCATCAGCACATAACTTCAGACCAGGCTGCTTGTTTTAGTAAATTGATTTCTTTGTTTTTCAAAAGTGATGTGCCGGCCAACAAATATCTCAAAGTTTCTACTGCCGAAGGTGTCTAGGCCTATCACACTGTACGAGAAAATCACAGCTTTCGTTCCAATGAGTGTGCTTCGAAAGTAATAAGTACGTGCTTTGAACCAAAGTTTCATTGTGCTAGAACAAAATCGCAAGCTATTGTAACTCAAGTATATGCACCATAGGCTGATTCACAACTTAAAAGGTGGGTTGGAAAATGCAAATTATGTTTCCTTAATGACAGACGCATCTAGCCACAGGTCACAAAAAATACTACCCGTGTTGGTGAGATATTTCGATAAGTTTGATGGGGTGAAAGTAAAAATATATGACTTACACAATCTCAGCGTGGGGAAATTATTGTCAATTATTTAAAGGGTCTGTTGCAAAAGCATAACCTAACAGACAAAATAATTTCTTTCAGTGGGGATAACACAAACTGTATGTTTGGTGGTGCAGGAAGAAAAGGAACAGAATGTTTTTCGCAAATTGGAAACATTTTTCAAAGAGATATTGTGGGTAATGGATGTGCTTCGTACATTATACACAACACTATATTAAGTGCATCTGATTGTTTGCCAGTAAATGTAGAAGTCGTGGTTGTGAAAATATATTCACACTTCTATATTTACACAGTAAGGGTGAAAAAATTTTAAGAAATTTGTGACACCATCGATATTGAGTACCAGAAAATGTTGGGGTACAGCAAAATACAAAGGCTAGTGTTAATGCCTGCTGTGGAAAGAATTTTAAAATTGTATTTGCCACTTAAGGAATACTTTCTGAGTCAACCTAAGTGTCCTGTGGTTTTGAAGACATTCTTTGAAGATGAACACTCAGTAATGTGGTTGTATTTCATACACAGCCAAGCAGCTATCTTCCAAAACTCAGTTTTAAAAGTGGAAGGTCAGAATGCCATCAAGGTTACTACAGAGATAAAAACAATGAAAGAGAACCTTCAAAATAATATTAATACTGGATTTATTCCTCATGTACTGTGCATCTTAATGACAAACAACTGTTCAGGACCTGAAAAAGAGGATTTTACCAAAACTATTGTAACAATTTACGAGAGATCATTACATTTTTTAGAGCAGTGGACAACACATTTTGAGGACTTGGAAATGTTTGGATGGGCAACTCTGAAAAAACTACAGAATGGTCTGATGTTCAACTGGCTATAGACTACCTTAGTGATAAAAAAAAAACACTTCGACGCTTCTGATACAAAGCTTTTTGATGAAATGACTTTTGTAAATAAATACATTGAGAGCCATATTTCAGTGTGGAATGATAACAAATTAGAATCTGATAAACAGTGGCTTGAACTGCTTAAACCTTTGAGAGAAAACTCCAGAAATCACCAGCACAACAGTAAAATAGCAGAATATGTACCAGCACTGCCAGGAAGTAATGAAGCCGTTGAGAGAGTTTTTTCTGCAATGACAAAAGTGTGGACATCTGAGAAGACCCAACTTAGGGTGGGCATTTTAAGGTCAATATTAGTGACAAAAATTAATTTTGACATAAGTTGCCAGGACTTTTATTCAATGTTGTGGTCCTCACCAGCACTGTTAAAACAAATAAGTTCAAATACAAAGTATGAGTATGACTAAGTCTGTATGAAACATAGAAATGTACACTTAGAATTTAGATGCTAAAATTTACTGAGTAAATAAATATAATGTGCTTTCTTTTCTATTTACTTGTATGTTTTTTAGAGGTTTGTTTAAACAACAACGACAAAATAATTGTAAAAATAAACATCTAAACTAACTGTCCATACATTTTCAATCACAGCTTCCCTATCTCCACAAAAAAATAAAAAAAGTTTAGTCTTACCATTTGTAGGCTTTGTTTTCTACTGGTTTTAAACAAATTGTCACAAAACAGCAACGTCCGAACTCATCTAAATGCAAAACTTTTAACATGTCGACAGTTCTAAGGTAAAAAGTTGTAAGCCTCATTTTTAAAATTTTACAGGAGAGCAAAATTTTTGTTTTCTTCCAAGATAATTTATATATGAGTAACTGGTTATGTTTATATGAAAGATTGGATTTTATGTTATTTTTGTGGTTAAAATAACTAACGTAGAATTAATACTACTATATAATATACTGAAAAAACTCAAAATTTGAGGGTTAATGCGTTTTACTTTGGAGAAATCTGCAAGCAATATGAAATTGTAAGCCTCATTAATAATCATTAACATGCCATAGTAAATTATTATCATTGTTTTTATCTATTATTTGTTATAAGTCTACAGTATAACATACATTTTTATTTGACAAATTGAATAGAATTACTATAAGCCTACAGCTTATAATTTGTTAGGGAATAAAATGTCAATATTTAGAATACAGTTATAAAGAAGAAGGGACAAATACCCCTCAGAAACATAGGCCTGAATAAGCTATGAATTAATTGTATCTTACAAAATGAGGAGAATAAATCATTAAAAAAGTAACTAAAATACCTATTGAATAACTTGAATGCACTGGAAACAAAATATTAAATTTAATCCCCTTCATCATATTCATCAGTTTCATTCAGACAATCTTGAATGTTGTTTTTCTTTGGAAGAGTCCTATATTCATGATGGTAGCATTTTGGGATCACTCCTTTCGAACACAAATTATTCAAATCTTTGTACTTTGCAACTGGAATGGGTTGACGGTTTGAATATAAAACTTTAAGTCTAAATTCTTCACCGGACCGTCGTTTTTTCTCCTGAAACCTTAAATGAATGGGCATTTTTGATTCATCAAAACTATCATAAAGTTCTACCACATCATTACCTTTATACATGGTTAGTCTACATATTTCACGTATTTTGATTTTTGCACCTTCTTCACTTTTGGTTTTGTATCCAGTAAAACTGATTCTTGATATTCTTTCCAGTTAGAAAATGAAGTGTTAGAAAGGACATCAACATTGTAAGGCTTTGGTGATATTCTACTGTTGGTAATTAGTGTTGCCCATTCTGATGGAGCCCAAATAACTTTGTTCCTGTAACTTGACTCAATACACGCATGCGTTGAATCCACAGGCATGTAAGTGTGTCCGGGAATGAGGTAGTTCAAAGTAATTTGCTCTATACTTTCCAAATGTTTTAGAAAATAGTACAACATAGCCCAAAGCTGCCGGTTCTTATTTTGTCCCGGACAACTATCACAATACAAAGCTACATTCTTCACTTTGTGTCAACTTTCAACTATGGTCAGGTACTTGTAAACAATACTGCAAACTTCATTTGACCCCCCTTTTCCCATCGCTGTCTCCCCATAGGTAGCAAAATCCATCTCTAGTTCCACTTTCCCACAGAGTAAAATTATAAATAGCATATTTACGACTATACTACAAAAGCATATTTTTCTGTCCAAAAGGGGTATTTAGTATCTTCTGAAGATCAAATGATACACACAAAAATGTTTCATCATATTTAGCATGCATTTGGTCCTTCTCAAAAGTTTTTTTAGAAAGCTCTTTTTCGGCTAAATGCTTTTCATGGTCAGGGTCAGGAATATCATCTTGTCTGTTTTTGAAATTTTAACATTTTAAGCACTTGTCTTTCTTCGGGCAGTGAATACCAATATTAAACTCTTTATTAAATATTTCTCGAAATACATCTTCTTTCACTGGGTCTAATTTTTTTCTGTATATATTGGCCAAATTTTTAAACTGCACCAGTAAATAGAGTTTGTTTGTACTCTGGTGACAATAGTGTGAGGGTACAGCTGGAAGGGATTTTATAAATTTATCAACAATTTCCCTTTTTTCCTGAGAAGTCTTATTTGGAGGCTCTTTCCTACCCCTCATGTCTAGTTTAGGTGTGTATATTTCCGTTTTGTTGTCAAATGAATACTGAAGAATCCTTTGACTAATATCAAGTGTCTTTATTAAAAATTGCTGGCAGACTTTAAATTTGTCACCTCCTTTGTACAAATAATAACTAACCGATCGACCTCTTCTACTTTCACTGTGCTTTGTATATATTCTTTTCTTTTCGTTTTCTTCCATACAAGATAATAAAAAACTTTTTTTACCTTCAAAATCTAATTTGTAATATAATTCAAAGATTTAAGCCTCTCTTCCCCTAAATTTTTTGTACAGTTGTTCTGACACTTTCCGTGGGCACATGAGTCTGACTGTAAATTTTTTGATGGGATAGCTTTATTAGTTTTACTTATATAAATCTCCCCTTTTTGCTTCTTTTTCTTTTGAATACAAGCTTTAAACAATTTTTTTTTTTTTTAGTTTTCCTTTTTCATCAACAATATCATCTTCTGTTTCATTTTCCCCGATAACTGATAGAATTTCTATACTGTTTTCATTAGATCTGGTAGCATTTTCAACAATGACGTCTGAACTATTTTCAGTATTGCAGGATACATTTTCATTCTCATCATTTCCATAAACTTCTTTAGAGGCAAAATCAATGAGTTCTTTTGGTTGAAAATTTTGTGTACTATATTCATTTAATTCTAAATTTGTGTCCAAAGTATTAATAGTCCCAATATTGTGTTCACATAACAAATATTCATCTAAAAGAACTGTGCAGTTTTCGTCAACAATAATTATATTACTATCTATGTTCGGATCAATCATATCCATTTTCCTATCTATTAACTGAATGCTTTGAGTTTGAAAAAGAACCACATTCACTGGTTTACTAGAGTGAAAGCTTTGCTCTATACAATTATTTACACTACTTATAGAGCCACTCACACTTTGTGCATTTTCATCACTATTCACTGACTGCAATGCTAATTTGAGAATCCTTTTTGATCGTTGAGACATTATGAAATAAATAAAAAAACACTTAAACTTTAGGACTACTCAGATCACTTAGCAAAGAAATACTGTAAAATGAAATCTGAAATACAAAACAGTGATGTTATTAAATCGTGTAACCCTCATAAAACAGCTGATCTATCAAGGAACATGGAAGTAAAGAGGTGTAAACCTCACGGGATGTGGCATACGACTAGGCCTGTCTATGAAACTTGCGTAGGTAAAACGTTGTAAGCCTACAGCATGAGGCTTACTGCCTTTTATCTTCCTAAATATGTGCTGGGTGAGGGTTACCCAAAAAAATAAAGTGCTATATTTCTATTAATATTGGTCTAAGCGTTACAGCACTTTACCTACATGTAACTGTAACAAATACAAATCGAAATATACCAAAATCTCAGATTTCAATTTTTCGAGGGTTACACCCTTTTACCTTAAAGCCATCGATGTATATTTGCAGGGGTCAAGGATGGTCTCAAAATATGACTTTTCAAGCTTAATTTTTTTTTTTAATCTGGGGGAGGGGTGGTTCCTCAGCACCGCCAGAGGGGTCTTCAATACCGATTATATCCTCCAAACCCCCTGGTATAAACATATCTCGCTTTAGGGCAGAACAAATCTAGTCACGTTATACATAGCTCAATAATATGCAAAGTTTATTTTTCCAAAATGTTAATGAGGGCTAGTGAAGCAGTATCCTCCCAACGTCCCTAACACATGATATTGTAGGTATCGGAATAACTTGAACAATATCTTCCATATCTTCTAGTACTGATAATTATGTCTATATTATCTGGCCAAAACACTGTCTTGTATTAGGACACTTCATTCCCATTACTCGGAACTCATTGTTTGGAAGAATTGTTTGTATGATGCACACACGGAGAAATTCCTATTGTTTGCTAGATACAAACTTTACAATAATGTATGTGCCTGCTGTAACATTATGAATTGACTTGATACATCAGTGTTACCAATATATTAATATGTAATTTATTCTAGATTTCCCTAATAAGCTGTTTTTATTAGTGTAGATACTCACAGGGTCCATAACCTTCTGTAGGTCCAACAAATTTGTCCTTCCGTAACAGTAGGGGCCTAATTTGTTAGCTCTATAACTTTTTAATAGATCAAAATAAATAATAATACAGGAATATGTGAATGTGTTATGTGTATATAGTAATACAAAGAAAGAAGGTGCCTAAACAGAACATTTGTATTTGTACTATTTTAGGGACAATGCTAACTAAACCATATAAAAATGTTACAGAAGGACATTTTAATCTTTGGAGAAACTTGTCGCATATAAGGTTAAGGAATTATTTTTCATTGTATTTTTTTATAAAGACAATAAACTAGGCCTATATTGAGTGGAAAAACACAATTTTAGGGCCAGCAAAAATTAATATTTAGTAGACAGCTTATAAAGTGATGTCCTTCCGTAACACAGTTTTCTATATTTTTTTCAATTTTCGTCACACATAAAGTGAAAATAAGCTTTATAAGATCAATACATGGTATTTATAGTATGAAAGAGCAATTAATTAGCTACAATTTGATGCTTAACATGTCACGTTTGAATCAAATTTAAAATTCTAATCTTTGACCCTGATTACTATGGCTTCACCCAATACAAATTTTAGCTAGGCCTCCTATTGTGTATTAAAATATATTTGGTGCCAAGTTGTGACAATTACCAAGTTATTTTTAATATTTCGGGCCTAAAGTAGGCCTATGTTCTTCTGTGATTTAGGTGGTTTGTTTTAATTTTATCATTCAAGGCCTATTATAGGCCCCTACATTTTTTGAGAATGATGTGTAAGTGCCTTAGTGGACTATCATATAAAACACTGTATTTCACTTACATTACCAAATCATTAAAAATGTATTACTATTAGTAAAGGTACTCACAAGGAAATGATAATTCAATGATGGGCTGGCTATTAAAATTATATTTATTTGAAACTATTTTATTTTTTCAACATTTAGACAACTCATTAAAACCCAAGTCCAAACCTAGACATAAAAGACCAATACATCATTTGATCGATGGAATACCTTACAATATGACATCTTTTACTATAAAAGTTAAATCATTTATTTTGTAAATATTAATTTAAATTCTAATTTAATATCAAATGGAACAGTAGCAAGGTTAGATCAAGTCATCCGAGTAATTACTTTTTTTTGCACCACGTCTTACTACCCATTCAGGTTATAGCCTATGTCTGAGTAATTAGATAATGTATTGAAAGTTAGGTTAAACTAGGTTGGAAACGAAACTAATAATATATTTATACATTATTTAGCGCTTAAATGTGTATGATTACTTTAGTATTTGACTTTCAGTGGATATGATGGGTGTGTCTGTTAAGATCTTGACTTTCCAAGTTTTAATGTATGTAGCCTTGTGTGGGTTTACCGAGTGTAAAATCATTACATATTGGATGCACAATGAGTGTTTTTGTTTAAATTAGAAAATATAAGTAAACCATTTACAAGAAATTTGTTTGTTGTGAGCGAAAGCGAAGTGTGGTCGATGCATGAGATTAATTACCCATTAATCTGCTCCATAAAATAGGTTACATATAATTTCAGTTGTGGAATTTTACAGATTTTTCAACAATATTTGTTTTTGTGTCAGTTGAGTTTGGTTCTGAATTATTCATTAGGCCTATAACAAAGTTTTTTAATAACCTGGGCTGTATCCGAAAAGTCTACTTCACGCGCCATCGACCCTTGACGTTCACTTGATATTGCATTGGCAATCACGTGATCAAGTGTAAAACCATCCGGATAGTCACGAAGTGTGTCGATGTACCCCTCACAAGCGCTTGAGACCAAGGGTGACGGTAAGTTACCTTTGACACGCCATCTATGCGGAGTTTGACTGGCAACTGTTTAATTTTTCGTCTGCTAGAGTAATGTGATCTGCTATCTGTGATAAAGTATTTTAACTATACCGGTACTGCTTTTGTTGTAGTGTTTTTGTGTTGCGTTGGAAATGTCTAGCGAAAAGAAGCAGGAATGGATATTAAAACGTTGTATTAATTTTCATTCCCTGCTGATAGATGGTGTTTAAAATAGTTTCTAAGATCATTGGTAGGAAGAAACACTGCAGACTCAAGGGCATGTAAAGGGTAGTTTGCCATTCAAAAAGCCTGTTGCAGTCATCGATCTCAAGTGTGTGTAAACAACACAAAAACACTACAACAAAAGCAGTACCAGTATAGTTAAAATAATTTATCACACTGTAGCATTGGTTCATTCAAAAGTGTATTTTGTAGCTGGTACATTTGGAACCATAAGCATCATAGACATGGTAAATAGAGCGTGTTAAATACTTTTTAAACAGGTTGTTCACGTTTGGAAAATGGATGGGTCAAAATAAATAAAAATGCCCAAGGTAAGGCTAGTAAACAAACCTATAAAACATTTTATTTACTAGGCCCATAGTTTGACAAAGAGAAAGTGTCAAGAACCCCTCTTTGTGTAAGATTACTATTTCCGAAAAGTTGTCATGCTTATCATAGTCAATGATGTGTCAATGAAAATGAAAAGGAAGTTAGTGTTTGTTGGGTCCTACAAGTATGTGAGCAAAAGTAGGCCTATTTTAAACATTTAGCAGAAAATTTGAATTTTTGAGAACAGGTACATATACAATCTAGACCGATAAAGCTTTTTTTCTAGTCACATAAATTGACATTTCGCTTTTAATCAAGTATTAATTTGAAGGTTGTAATGCTTGGTAGCACATGATAAAAGGTTAATTACTTCGACAGCGCAAAGTGAAAGTGAGTTTCACAAGCCTACTCCAAAAAACAAAATCTTGTTCTTATTTACCTCTTTATCTTTCAAGCCCAGTAGTAATACTTCTTCCATTAGTGTCAACCTGGTTTCTTTCGAGTCCCCATCTTCCAAATCATCTTCTCTGTCCGATTTTTTGTCATCATTATCTTGGGAGTCTTTAGCCAGTGCTCCGTTTTCTCGTGTAACATTTCGTCTCTGAACTAAACCCTCACTACGATTCATTTTTAAATAATACCTTTCACGAGTTAATGTTTGAAGTGAATCGAAATTTTAAAAATACTATGATAAAAAACTAATCATTAATGTGATGTTGACATTTAAGCCTATCAACAACACACTTTCACCCTACTGCAATATGGCGGCTGCTGATGTTAACAAAATCTCGAACCCAGACACTTGAATGACGACTGGGTTTGAGATTTCAGTTGCTAAGATACGATAAACAAAAGTCAGCTGGATTTGAATTGAACGTAATTTTGCTGTGATATCGCTTATAAAATTGTAATAATTAATTACTATAAGATATTTGAGATCTGTTTCTTTTTCGTCTTTTGAATAGTTGAAATTATGGACATTGGAAAATATTGTTCTAACGTGCGAATGGGTAATTGGAATGAAGAACTTTTCTTAGAGGAAGTAAGTTATCAGATAAAATCATAAGGTGATAATTAATCAGTATTACTGGTAATGTCAAAATTGACTATAAGTGCTGATAAACAAGAGGCTATCTTTTATATAACTATTGATTTGATCAAATATTGTGCTTAGTTAAAAACAAGAGGACATGACTTGTATACAATATTGGTTTTGCAATTTTCCAGGAAAAATTGAGGCTGTTTTTGAAGAGACGAGAAAGAGGGGAATTGTTAGTGCAAAAAACACGTAAATTATTCTGCAACCTCCTGAAAGAGGTAAACATCATAACATAATGTTTATTTTTGGGGGTTTTTTTAGACAGTGTTTTACACATTTGAACTATTAAGTTGAGTTTTAAACGTTGATCACCGCCCCTCCCCCCCGGCTCATCCCACACCCTCAATGCTAGATTTTAATAATAATTTTACTCATTAAAGTGCTGGCCAAAAAACTGTAAGGACATAAAGACCAGTTTTGTAAAGATAATATTATTAACAACACACAGTATCAAGTTTGAATACTAATGAAAGGCTTGTACCATGAGTGAAACTGCTGAGGTGTCATGGATTAATGCACTATGCTTTTCAGGCAGCCATTACGACGAAAACTAGTGCAGACATAGCTTTTGAACTAACTAAACTTTATGACAAACAGACATGAAACCTAGTCGTCTAGCTGTTATTTTTTTTAATCCCTGTAATTTTTTTTGTCACGCTAGAAGTCGGATCCCGGCCCCTTAGATTAGTGGAAAGACACACTACCAACCATCTCAACACTAATAACACTGTCGCTTTTTCAAAGGGATATCCATGTGATTGCGTTTTGACGTGTGTTTATTAAATTAAACTCCGCATTTTAATATAGTACTTCTGATAGATAGGTATGGACTTATCCTAGAAGGCCAGAAAGAGGAATAAGCTAATGATGAATGTTTAGGAATGTGAACTTCTCCAAGAAAGTATTCTAATTTGTATAATAATAAAGATATTTAAACAAACTGAACACATAATATCTATTTTAAAGGTCAAAGGGAAATGTAACCAGCCAGAGCTTTTTAGCCTACGTATTCCCTATCCATGTTGTGAATTTGAAATTAATTAATAATCTACCGCACGAAAATCTTAACAAATTTCTGTCCGTGTTATGTACGTCCATTTAGATACAGTTCAATGTTTGTAATAATGTTTTGAAACTCTTCTCAATTCTAAAATATGTAGGATATTAAAAAATACAGAGTTTGCTATCAAATTTGCTCATCAACTTTGATCTGGGAGATAATGTTTTGGTTCTAACCCAGGCTGAGTGCATTGGGGGTTCTTTTTCCATTTTTAGTATATTGGTGGCTTGCCCTCCTCTTCCCAGTGACGTAACTGGAGGTGAGGGGTCAACAGTGTCCGGAACACACCCCGAGGACTCAGCTCACAAGCGCTATCCCTCTCCATATGCTATCAGCTTAAACTTAAACTGTTACTTAAGCCCATGTTCTTATTCCATTTTGAATTTTTACTTACGTTCTTTGTGTGTTTTAGTTTGACTAAATAATATTGTCTGCATTTTTCCGCGTTATATCGCGGCTTAAAAATAATACCATGGTATTCTTGTTTGAGTTAAGTGAGCCGCCGTGTTCTTACACAATCTCAATGTGTAACCCGCTTTGGTAGCCGCAAGGAGCAACTCTCGCCATAGACGAGATTGCCGAAGACGGGAGGCGATCGGGGTTCGATCCCTGTCGGGTGCACTGAGGGTTTTTTCATATATGGTTTTCAACCATACCTACACGAAAATGTGGGTGCACTTATTCTAAATTAAGCCTTTATAATCCCTAACATATTCGTGTGATTAGTACATGGGCGTATAAACCGAATGGGTAGTCAAACGTAGGTCTAAAAAAATCCATGTGTACTTGCTCTGGCTGTATTGGGGAGGGG
>CABFWO010005438.1:23714-47876 GCA_902155825.1 Timema genevievae | reverse complement strand
TTGCTTATGAGAATTATTCTAATTTCACCCAAGGAGTATCCTGCCAAAGTTTGATGCAATGTTTTAGAAACACGTTGTATATAGTGAACTTCTTCTGTCTTCTAGGGTCCATCTCTTGATGTACAAGCGTTTAATATTGTCTCAAGAAGAGAACCAATATCTTAAATTAAACGTTTAACACTACATATCCCTCTACACAATTAATAAGGAATCCTGCCAAAGTGGGTCAGGGGAGCGTCCCCCCCTTCAACACCTCAGAAGGGTTCCTTTTTAAAAGACAAGTATTTCAAGATCAAATAAAATAAAATGTATTGCCGCCGGAAGCATATCTTCCTCCCTAGGCCTAGGATAGAGCGGAATCATGAGATAAGCTAGGGCTAGAAATAATACTTCATTCTACATTAGTCAAAACCGATTTCATAACCCAAGATCCACTACGTGGATCAACCTATGAAATTTGAGAATATCAAACATTAATTTGAAAAGTTACTTCACAAAAATAAAGGAAATAATCCAAAGAGTCCAATTTTAGGTTCCCATAAACATGGTTCCGCTTAAATTATCTGAGTAAAATAAAATTGGTTGATTACGTTAGCAATACTTTGAGCTTACAACTATTAACCATCAATAGATACGACCTAAGCACCTTAGGTAGGTACCAGCTTAAGGTGACTCACATGATCCCTGCGCGTCTCAATGATGTCTGTCGGGTTTTGTAACCTCACTGACACTGGCATCTAGAAGGAGTCCACTACATCTGGGAGAGAGCTTGGCAGTTATTTTGTCAATGGCGGAGCTCTGGGAGAAACATCTACACATTACAAGGTTACCAACTGCAATGTTCACAGGGACACTACTACTATTGTAGACTTATGCAACTCTCCTATGTGACTTTTAAAATTTCTGAAAAGCAACTGAACACCTTTCAGAATAAGAAGAGTCATTAGAAGCTCCCAGCAGAGGATCAATTTCCCAGACTGCTAGAAGGGGATGGTTCGATTCTCTACCTAACAATACAGAAGCAGGCGAGGCCCCTAATGACTCGTGTAAGGCCGAATTAAGGGCCACATTTATAAGTCTAAGTCACGGTCCCAGTGGACTTGAGACTCGCTGTGATAGGTGGTCAGTGCTACCTTAAGATTTCTTTTAAATCTTTCAACACGATTAGGGGAGGGATAATAAGGGCTGGTGGTAATATGTTTAATACCCCACCCAAAAAACATGTCCTTGAAAGATCTTGACCTTAAACACAGGCCATTATCGCTTACGATCTTACGAGGGGCACCAAACAGCACCCAAACTCTAGTAGTTAGAGCGTCTACTGCTGTAGTTGCTTTCATGTTTCGAAGCGGAATTAAGATGACAAACTTAGAAAATCCATCTACCAAACCTAAAATACTAGTGTTACCCTCAGCGGATCGGGTAATGGGACTAACAAAGTCCACTAAAATGTTCTCCCAGGGGCGTTGGGCTATATCGGCCGAATGTAGCCCCAAAGCGAGAGTTCTGGGCGGGTTTAGTTTTAAGGCAGTCTTCACAACTCCTAGCACAATCTCGCACGTCGTTATACAGGCTAGGCCAGAAAAACTCTTTCGAGATTTTTTGTTGTGTCTTAAGGACTCCCAGGTGACCTCCAAAAAGAGAGTCATGAAAATAACTCAATAACACGGGTCTAATTTTTTGTGTCACAAATATCCTTATTCTCTTGCCACCTTGATTATAGGTAATTACAAGACCTTTGAAAACGTCATATATACCCATATCTTCACATGTCTCCCATTTTCAAGGAGTTCAATAAAAAAAGGATCCTCTCTTTGATGTTTTGGTGAAAAGCGAGTGGGAAATCTGGCATCTTGAGCACTTCAGGGGAAACTAAGGACTTCTTTAACAAAGAAAATACCTTACTCTGGTCCTTCCCCCAAAACAAACTTAGAACCCTTCCTTTTGAGTGAGCTCAAAGGAGAAGCAATTTCAGAAAAATAGGGAATAAACTTTGCGTAATACGCACACGTGCCCATGAAACGTTGAACACCCTTTATATTCTTAGGCACAGGAAAATCAAGAATAGGTTTTACCCGCTCAGGGTCCACCAACAGGTTGCCCTCAGAAATAATGTAACCTATGTACTTGATGGACGTGGTGGCCCACGTAACTTTTTCAGGATTTACAGTAAGCCCAACATCTTTGAGTTTACGCAAAACTATACCTCAGTTTTAGCTTATGTGGTGCTGACTGACAGCTTCACAGCTGACTTCTGACGGCTTTGAAAAGCTACCAGACCAAATTATGTATCCCTACGCTGAATCATATGATCTGCAAAAAACATGTCTTTAGCACCTGTCACTTCTGACATTCAAAATTTAGGTATATACCTAAATGTTGACTGTAAGAAGTCAGCTGTGAACTGTCAGTCAGCACCACATAAGCTAAAACTGAGGTATATCTCAATATGAGCCATAAGATGCTCCGGAGTGTTACTATAAATACAAATGTCATCAAGATAAGCAGAGATGAACTTAAACTTACAATACTCAAAAATGTGATCCAGAACATGATTAAGAGTCTGACCCCCAATCGAACATCCTAGGGGGACGCGGTTAAACTCGTACACTTGCCATGGAGTGACAAATGCAATGTATTGTTTAGAGCGATCAGTCAGCGCACATTGCAGAAAACTGGCATGGAGGTCAATCAAACTATATAACTTGGCTCCACCAAAATGTTGGAAAGTGGAATCTATACTAGGCATAGGACAATGGTCGAATTCAATCTGTTTGTTCACCTTTCTATAGTCAGTAATGAGTTTATGACCCCCATCCTTACGAGGAATGATGAAGACGGGACTAGCAAAGGCAGATTTAGAAGGTCGTATACCCCCTCCTTTAGCATAGTCTGAATAAACTCCCTAAAAATTTGCAACTTAGGTGGGGTGCAAGAATAAGGACCTGATCTTATCAGTTTAGGGTCTTACATAACAATGTCGTAAGGTAGGACATCACATTTCCCCCACTTGGTAGTGATAACATCAGAAAATTGTTCTAAAATCGAACTTATATCTACATTTTCTAGCTTTACTAAGAAATTATCACTAGGATTGCGTTCCTTGCTAAACGCCATCTTAACACGGTGCAAAGCCCAAAAAGAAACTTCCCTTTGAGACAAGTTAAAAATAGCCCTAGAGCGAGTAAGGAAATCAAATCAAATCTCTTAAGAAATCTATATAAGCTTATATGTATTTTAATGCTAAGCGATTCACTGAATTAGCAATTTACATTTCTAAAAACTAAATTTTACAGTTAAGATGCCAGATAGTTAGTTGTAATTGGTTTCATGCTATGTACACATCACACTAACTAGCCTCATGTAATCACACTAAAACAATAACTTTATTTGTTATAAATGACATTTAAATTTGTCTTAAAATAAATAAAATTCAAATAATTCAGTTATAAAATAAATGGCCCGTGGGGGGATCGAACCCACGACCTTCGCGTTATTAGCACGACGCTCTAACCAACTGAGCTAACGGGCCATTGAATATCGATCTATTATCTCCTTATTTTATTTATCATTCGATTATATTGCCTTGGGGAATACCTTTCAGTAGATGTGTTATTTAATATTTGTAATAAACAACAAACACATTTTTTATTTAATTTAACACATATGAATGCCCTCAAAATACAAATATTTGGACCGGGGAACACACATTAAAACTGAATGACAGTGTATAATACACAATGTAAATAATACAATAGACAATTTTTCAGGTGCAACCATTATATAAATTTGAGAACACACATGATATTAACCACATGATGAAAGGTGTGTGGGGGTAGGGGGCTCTAACCCAGAAAATATTTAAACATTGATTCTCTAAAAAAAAAAAAGAGGTGTTTTATGTAAAATCATGAACACCATATTCAAAATGGAGCAAACTAAAAAAAATAGTGATTTTATGTGTTAAATTTAAAGCTTAAAATGACGCTAGAGTAATGGGGCTGATATTTAAAAAAACTAATAGATAAAACTTCTCTGTATGGTAGAAAACTGAAATTTTGTATAGTTAAGAAAAGTGGAAATGACACAAAGACAAATCGAGATTTCTCGGTTATAGAATACCCAATTGAGAGTAGCATTTGCCATGTTGTGGGCGTGTAGTGCCGTGTATCTGTGTAGTTAGCCTGTAGACTTGAGTCACGCCATCTTACAGCTCCTCTAGCAGTGTTGATAGGAGCTTGTCCCATGTTGTGGGCGTGTAATGCCGTGTATCTGTGTAGTTATCCTGTATACCGGTGTCACGTCATCTTACAGCTCCTCTAGCAGTGTTGATAGGAGCTTGTCCCATGTTGTGGGCGTGTAATGCCGTGTATCTGTGTAGTTAGATTGCAGTCCACCTGTGTCACGGCATCTTACAGCTCCTCTAGCAGTGTTGATAGGAGCTTGTCCCATGTTGTGGGCGTGTAATGACGTGTATCTGTGTAGTTAGCCTGGAGTCCACCTGTCCCTCTCGACCCTGAATTGACCTGGCATTATGGGTCACTGTCACGGAAGTGAGGCCAGTATGCACCTGTTGTCAGACTTTAAACTATCGACCCCAGAACTCTCTACCTGGCTCGTGCCGGGCACGGGAGCTAAAAGCTGGCTCTTTAAATATACCGTTTGCAAAAATAGCTTGAGTTTAATAATAAAATAGACTCTACACTGGTGGTTATGGGGTATAGGGGATAAATATTGCAATATACTGAGTTGCTGGAGACGGCAATCTTTCCCGGGTGTAATGGTGATGGTTTTCGATATATCATTCATCACCAGATCCCACATTTTGATAACATGTCACCTTATTTTTGATACATAACACACAATCATTATGTGTGATAAATTCAGATATTATTTTGTTATTTTGGATTTTAAAGTATTATTTTCTTGGTTTACGAAATTATCTACTCATTTTAAGTCATTTTGGGCATTTATGCTGAATACGTATATTTTTTAATATGTACGATATCTTATAAATGCATAAATACTTAGACATATAATTTATTCAGCTATCGGAAAGAGAATATAAAGTAGGAAATTATCTTTGTAACCTCTGTATGTTTGTAAAATTCGCATTCCTGATGAAACACTAGACCTAATATAGATAGGGCTACGTTGGAAGGTAATAGCTACTAATTCTGAAACAAATATTTGTAAATCAACAATAGATATGTAAAACAACCAAAAACACAACTTTCAGTTGGATTCTTTTCTCTTTCTTAGTGTTGGTTCATTTACAACAATGTGAAAATTATGGTTTGAACTAATTCTTACAAAAATGAGATTTTAATAGAACAAAAATATATGTTAGGTGACCTGGCGGTCTAGGGTAAGGTGTCAGACTTCTGTGCTGCGGGTCCGGGGTTCAATCCTCGGTCCCGGCACAGATTTATCTGATTTCCAAACACTTCCTTCACCTCTGACAAGACGTGTATTAATCACAACTTGTGAATGTGAGGAATGACAGGCCTCCACCGTGGTTCGGATTCCACGTTAAACTGTAGGTCCTCCATTTCATCTCACAATCACCCTACCATTACACATTAGCGTAAGTGCGTATAACCCGAACGGGTAGTAAGACGCAGTGCTAATAATAATAGTAATAATAATAATAATAATAATAACAATAATAATAATATGTTATATATTGCAATATATATTAACTTACTATAAAGTGAATTTTTATTTTCGCTTTAGTGTGATGGCGCCTTACGATAATTAAAGAGATAAACTAGTTGTGGTTATTGGGCCCTCATACATTTGAGGATTCTGTTGTAGAAACTCAGTGAAGAATTTTTCACTATATACCATAAATAGTTTTGGTTAAATTTTCTCTTTTGGTAATTTTTCAATTTAGATTTATATCTTAAAACGTTAACTTTGCTGATTCACAAATATATATTAATTTTTCATTTGAAACTAACACAACGATAGATTTTTCTATAGTATAAAAAGGACGCCAAAAGAAGTTCTCTATGCAATTATTATTCTTATTTCAGACAACACTCCAAAACCATTCCAATATTCATGGGAAACAAAACCTCTTTGTATTCATTAAACAAATTTATTCATCGCAAGGTTTAAAATCGTTGCTCGACGTACTGGCTAGTTCCCAGCTTGGCCACTATGTTTGGATAAGCCTTAATTAAGGTGTATATTCACCAATGGAACAGTAAGAAACTTTTTGTTGCCATCTGTTGCTATTTGTTTAAAAATTAAGGAACATACTTCAACAAGCGTAAACTTTTTGTCTCCACTGGAACAACTCGTCTTGAGTAACATTTCATTTTGGTTTCTGCTTGTTAATTTTCGCATTGTTGCGGTAAAAAACTGTGTCCATTGAATCGAAGCATTCAGTCAAAATGTGGTACGACAATGATGAATACCGCCATGTTACATTAGAAGCAGCGTCTTATTATGTATTTTAAAATATGAATCAACTTATCCATGTTTCACTAAACCTCTTTTCAATGCATTGACGAGATTTGTTTTTGTCCAAAATAAATAGCAAATAATCATAGGCGAGCCATTTTTTAAGTGAATAATGCAACAGCTGCATATCTTTTAGTTTACGAAATTTTTTGCATACTCTATAAAACTTCGCTATTATATTCGTCATTTTTATTTTTACTTCTGTTACATCTTCACCAGTAACCTTACATAATTAGCCCATGCATCATTTATCACATCGACATCTAGATTTTATGTCGGTAGGATTCCATAAACATTCGTAACTTTGGTACAGTTCCATAAATTGTACCGATGTGTCATTCTAGTCCATAAACCAGTAACATTTCAGATTTAGCGTCGACAGTAAACAATTAAGATAGTGGTAACAGAAATAATACCACAGCGGACACAATGCGGACACTTGGACACCTAATCGAGATCCCTAAGCTTTACTACGTCACTGTCAGTGCTTTCTAAACCTTTCAGAACCAAGACGCATTTTTTATAGCGACAAACTTTAAAAAAAATAAACCCTAACCTTAATGAACATGAGGGGGGATAGGAGGTTTTTCTTAAGTTTTTTTCATAGCTGTTTTATTCTTTTACTCGTATCAGTATATTATTACGAGCCTTTTTTTCATGTTTTTAATCTTGCGTTTTATTCGTGTTTATCTATTTTCAAATAGTTACAAAATGTTCACATTTCAAAAAATATTCGTGACCCACCAAAATTCGGCTTGCGACCCCCAGTTTGGGAACCACTACCATGGATCAGTGGGCTTAAACCTCTCTACGTTTGCGTATCCCGTCATTCGTTTATCGCAACTGCCATAATACTTTATAATAATAATAATAATAATTATTATTATTATTTAATTAAAACCGAGTCAAACTTATGTTTTTGTAATACAAATGATGCTACTTAATACAGGATGTAAGTAAATTATTTTGATTAAAAATCTCCCTCAAGCTTTTTTTTTTTTTGCGGAACAAAGCTTAGTCGATAGATAGCCACCACCATTGTTAAGTAGTGTTCCCCACAATGCACGATGACGTCAAGCAGTGCTCCCACGTGATTGCTGGCAGACCAATCACGTGCAACTAATATAGTCACGTGACCACTGTTGGTCATTACCTGCTGTGGCATTGCGCCAGAAATAGTGGCTCTCAGACAATTATCACCCACTGTGTCTAGTAAATTAAGTCAAAACATTATTTTATCGGAAAGGCTGCCTTAATCGGTGGTCACGTCGTATGAGGAGTAAGTTTATCCAGTCACTGGATTGCCTATTATGGTGGTACTGACGTTCGAATCTCGACCGGGGAAACTGGGGTGATCTTCCGAGTATATTCTTCCATCTTCTCTTCACGATGATGTGGGTGCACTTTTAAAAACTATCGTTTCCATCCCGGCTCCAAAGATTAAGTCATTAATACCTCCCCTCCCCCTTGTGTTAAACGTACTAATAATTAAAAAAAGTACCCACTTCACAATAACCTGAACTGCCAATGACGGAGATATAGAGGTTCGAGTCCAAGTTTGGTGTATTGAGGATGTAAATTATTAAATAGTTTTCCACTCTCCCTCCATGCAAATGTGTGATCACTTAGTATAAATTCAACCTTACCCATCCCTAGCACTTAAATTTAATTAGTACGTATATTTGTAGTTTTTTTTTAAGCTTTAGCATCGCGTCTTAGTACACGTTCGGGTAGTATTATTTATGTACTAATTACACTACAGTAATTTGTTAAGTATTAGGAAGGTTACATTTAGAGGAAGTGTACTAGCATTGGCGTAAAGGGAGATTAAAAAACAATTTAGAGAAAACAACCCTCAGTGTAACCACTAGGATATAACCCTTATCTCCCCGTCTTCGGCAGTCTAGTATATTGTGAGAGTAGCGCTTTAGACTCTGTGGCCACCAAAGTGGGCTCATTTGCTTATAGCCCAAACGGGTAGTAGGACGTGGTGCAAAAGTAAATATATTATTTTGTAATCTTTTCAATTAGTTTTTTTATACCTTGATTTATACATAAAATTAAAGGATATAAGACAGTTCCTGTCATTAATTAGACCAGTCAAGGTCTGATCCCTCACCTCTAATTAGAGCAGTCAAAGTCTGATCCCTCACCTCTAATTAGAGCAGTCAAAGTCTGATCCCTCACCTCTAATTAGAGCAGTCAAGGTCTGATCCCTCACCTCTAATTATAGCAGTCAATGTCTGATCCCTCACCTCTAATTATAGCAGTCAAAGTCTGATCCCTCACCTTTGACTCACTATTTCATCTTTTGTCCAGGCCAGTGGGTTTTGACACAAGGACGCTGAATGTATCCAAAGGGGTATTAAAACGGGTAATTTGTTTTAGCGTGAAAACTGGTTCTTGAACGATTAACATAAAAATAAACAAAAAAAGTGTGATGAGCACGCATTTTATGAAAGATTAATTCATTGTAAATTTGAGGAATTAAAACAGTTAGCGCGTCCCCTGCATGGTCGGGTCGAGTGGGTAAGGTGCTGACCTCCTATGAATAAATCTTATTTAATTTACTAGCCTACACACATAATACTCTTACGTTTATTATTATTTGATTAGAATTCTAGTTGTGATAGAAATAAAAATCATGGGTATTTTGGTGCTAAGCATAATTGTTGTGTCCTCCAAAAAATAGTTTTGAACTTATTGGAGGTTGAAGGGAGGGTGCGATATTAATTATTTTTTCAAAGGAGTGCGTGTAGTGTAAAAGTTTGGAAGCCTTTGGTCAAGACTATATAATGGACTGGATTAAATTGGCTTGCTGAACTTAAAATTCCAATTAAAGCGTAAAAGTATTCCTACTTCAGTGCAACAGTGCTATAAATTAAAAAATTGTCATTTAAGCTTTGTTAACATAAAAAATTTCAGAATATCTACATATGTATTTCTCATATTGTAGTTAAGCAATACGTTATTTAAACTCTTTTCTAATTAATTCAAATATGTTGGTTAAAGAATACAATTCCATTCTGTTACAAACTGTTTTACTTGCACACTGAAAAGTTAGTGATTTTGAAATGTAGTACTTTTGCACTGAGGTATCGATATATTAATACAATCCATCATATTTCCTCCTAAATTTCTGTTAATAATAATATTATTTAGTAAAAACTAATTAGTAAAGCACTCGTATATTGAATTAATTACTTCTTTATTAGTATTATCAATTTAATATACTGAAAGTAATTAGAAATTGTATTTTATTTCAATTAACATTCTTCTGAAGCATGGTTTTTTAAACTATTGGATAAATATTTTATCCGAGAACACCTTTTCCTGTCGGAAGCAGATCTGATAAACGCTGCCTGTCTCTTATTTGACTATAACGTTGAATACAATTTTTGTTAACACTCTCTTTGTGAATTGCACGTCTTTCTGTTTTTATTTAATGATAATATGACGAAAGAATGTAGAGCTATGTGATATCAGTGAGATTTGAGATTCTCTTGCTACTTTTTTCCGCGCTGTTAGAGACAAACTATGCAGCAAACATTCTCTAAGATCCAGAACACGTAAATATACAATATTATTAACATACATTTGCAGTAAACAATAGACGATCACCTCATCTTGGAAAAGGATGGAGTTCATGGTTGACATTTAAAGCAATCGTGTGCAGAGACTGAAGTAATTGTCCCTCTCCCCCTGAAATAGTCTCTCTATTGTGGTCTTGGGGAAAATGAGCGGGGAAGATCGAGTTGTTAGAGGGTGGGATCTCAAATTAAACCACCAACCCAAAATTGTCGCCACTATTTTGTTTAAAAGTACTCCTTTGCACTCCATTGCACAGTTTGCATAATTTTCGACTTTATTTCATTTTTTTGCTGTGCGCCCAGACGTTGTACTCGTATCGGGCGGTTTTGTGACGCCTTCCATTAAAGCGGGCCGTCTGAAACTACGAATGAGCCCTTTACTTGCAAAGTGGGACGTTCATTCATTGCAGCTGTTCTCAGGCACAAGTTCATTTGGAGGTGAACGACGTGATAACAAAGTTTAAACCATTTTGGGTTTCTATTTTAGTTTGGATTCTCCAAAGTTCTTTGTGACGTTTTGTCTAATTTTTTGAATACTAAATAAATTGCAATGATTGCTTGGAATAAAATTTTGGTGGCAGCGTAAATTATTCTTTTGGTAATCTTTTATTTATTTTTTCGCCGCATCTTAGTGCCCTTTCAAGCTGTACACATACACTAATTACACTAATTTTATAGGGATTCAAACCTCGATCTCCTCGTCAGCGTTAATACAGACTATCACGGTAGTTAAGCAATGCACCATATCATTCACGATGCGGGTGATATGATATTTGTAATTTTTGTTTTAGGTTTTCGGATTTTTAAAAAAAATTTATGAAGTCATTTTTCTTAGGGGGTTTTGACGAATAAAATTTTCACCACCTAAATCGTGGTACGGCTCAACAAAGAAATCAGAAACTGTATTTTAGCTATAGGCGCATTAAAGATAGGATTTCCTAAAAATATAAATCCATCCATTGGTCTGAGTTAAAAGGAGAGTATGCATAGTATTCACAGTGAAATTAATTATTATTGCATTAGTAATTACATTAATACATTAGTACAGTACATTGCATTGGTAATTTCATGAAAAAATAAAATACAAAATGTTACTTTAATTCTACACTGCTTTATTTATGGCTAACACATAGTCACTGGTTGCAGACTAGCCTATATATATACAACGTGCATCTAAAACATTGCATCAAACTTTGGCAGGCTATTCCTTGGGTGAAAATAGAATAATTCACACGTCACCAACCTAGGGTCCATCTTAAATATTAAGAGTGGTATACACCCCTAAAAATAGAGCTAAAACGACTGTTGTGTGAAATATTATGAGAACTGCTTAGGGTATTACAACGAATATTTGTATTCTACTTATTGAAACCTTGATCATTAATAAACTAAATGTGCTGTTACCGTTACCCAGCCCCATCATGTAAAAAAGGGGGGGATTGTAAGACTTTTTTCTGCAATAAAATATGTAAGAGTAAGTATTGCCAATTATGACTTAAGATTACAAAACATGGAGTAAAAATTTAAAAAAAAGGAGTCTTGAGGAAATTGTTTAGCTTTCCCCGTTTCCGAGATAATCACACAAGTTTGAGCTCAGAGACAAATGTATCTAACACAGCTAGCAACACAGCTATACTGACTCCCTACCTGGCAGGAATTAACACTTGTCTTTGAAATCACACATGCATGATTATCTCGGAAACGGGGAAAGCTAGACAGTTTCTTCAAAACATATTTTTTTGTTAATTTTTATTCCATGTTTTGTAATCTTAAGTCAAAATCGGTAATACATACTCTGACATATTTTATTGCAGAAAAAAGTGTTACAACCCCCCCTTTTTTACATGATGGGGTGGGTAACGGTAACAGCACATTTAGTTTATTATTGATCAAGGTTTCAATAAGTAGTAAACAAATATTTGTTGTAATACCCTAAGCAGTTCTCATAATATTTCACACAACAGTCGTTTTTAGCTCTGTCTTTAGTGGTGTATACCGCCCTTAATATTGAAGATGGACCCTAGGTTGGTGATGTGAATTATTCTAATTTCACCCAAGGAATAGCCTGTCAAAGTTTGATGCAATGTTTTAGATACACGTTGTATATATTTATATATGTATATATATATACATATATATTTATATATGTATATATATGTGTGTGTGTGTATATTATATATGTTAGAATATCTGGCTACAAACAGTTTTCAATTAGTGTTTGCTGTTTGTATTTTTACCCATTCAGGCTATATTCGTTTATGATGGATTAAATAACAAAAAAATTATATTTGTTAATTACGGTTATAGCCGCATATAGCTATCATATTCTTTAAATTGAAAAATGACACCGGAATAGCTCATTGGTAGAGCATTGGCGTACCAAGTGAAAGGTCCCGTGTTCATTTCCCATGTCCATGTGTTAGTTTTCAATTTAAAGAATATGATATTCATTTAGTCCCACTAATGAAGAGGAAACGTGCTCGCTGTGGGGAGAGAGTAAAGGGGGGACTATTTAGGGATAAACACCTTCAGTACACCTGGCCAGGATTAGAGCCCCGTACTTCCCTTCACCAGCAAACAAGACTAGATAAGCCTAGCACTAATGTAGGTTGCTTTCAAATTAAATTGCCGGTACATTTTAATCGCGTATCTACCTTTCTTTTTGGCCGCCAAGCGATACTTGAAAAATAATGCCTTGCATTTGAAGCTATGGTTATATAAAGATTTTAGTAGTGATTATAGGTTAAATATACGTCATTAATGAAGTAAATTCAAGTAATTGATAAAATTGTTTATTTTATAAAAATGTTGCCAAATTTATTATAATTTTTTTTCGAGGATACACAAAGTGAGAATAGTATTTATCAAAATATAATTGTAATAGATTTAAATTGTAATTTTTATTATATACACAATAGTTTAAAACATTAATCCTACACTAAATTAAACTCCACACACTTTCAATTTTTTATAACAGACGTTTGAATAATATTTAAGAATTCATGCTTATCTTTATTTGGAATTACTTAGTTTTATTGGATTCGTTCGCTACAAAGTACAATTCACTTATTTTACTCACTAGAATAACATAAAACAGTGGCATCAAACATTCCAGAGCTACTTTGCAAACTAATTATTGCAGATACATAATTAACACTATTGGTTATATTTTACTCATACCTTTTAGCGTTAAGGAAACCAACCAAATCTTATGTTACAAGAAAACATTTTTGAGCCGAGTTTCAATTAGAAACAAACATATTTAAGGTAAAAAATTAACTTTGGTCATGTGTATCGCTAGCTCCTACAAATTTAACCTTGTGTGGGTGGCAGTAAAAAGCTGTGAACACGAAGTTTCAATGGCTCTGAATGAATGATAACTCTCGGAGCTTATGAATTCGCACGACCTTTACAGACACTGTATTAGTTCTTTAAGGCCGTATGTACAATCGAGATTCTGACTTCAACTAATCCCTCATTCATCCTAAATTGCTTGATATTTGTCTACAGAGATATTGGCTGACTTCAGAGACTATACTATAGATACTGACATTAATAGCACGTGGTATAAATGAGCCTAAAATTTGTATCCACTTCTCTTGGTCCGATTGCTGAGCAGTCGCGCCTGATAGTCGTTAGTTGTGTGAACTGCGTTACAGATCAGAGCATCTTATTGCATAACTTCACGGGACGGCCGTGAAGGACAATATCTTGGAACGCCAAGCATAGCAAAATGTTCAAGTTATAGTAAATATGTATTTTTAGGGATATTAAAGTACAAATTCTTAATACACATGTAGTTATACACAAGCAACGTATAAACTATCTTTATTTATAGTAATGCGTTCCAAACAATAACATGACTACCCATAATGCCATTGGTGCCGCTATCTGTTTAGTATTAGGAGCGGGGAGGGAAGTGGGGGGGAGGGGTACTAAGCGAACCTATTTAGAAAATAAAAATCAGTTCATACCAAATGACTAGAACTAATAGTATTATAATAATGGAATTAATTCTAAAGATAATATATATAAAGTTTACCTTAATGATTTACGCATCGTCCCGAAGTGTATTCTTAGTTTTCTAAATATAATAAATCACTGTTTGTTGTACTGGTAATATTCCATCTGAGCATATTATCGACGGGGACGTGTCCCGCTTGCATCCTCCCCCTCTTAATGAAGCCCCGTGACCAATATAATTAATACATATCTTTACCAACACTACCAGGAGGAAAACCAAGTCTCTTTAGCGAAATATATATCACTCACATCACTATTCCTCAAGGACGGGCGCTGGATAGTATTTTATATCACTCACATCACTAGTCCTCAAGGACGAGAGCTGGATAGTATTTTATATCACTCACATCACTAGTCCTCAAGGACGGGCGCTGGATAATATAATATATCACTCACATCACTACTCCTCAAGGACGGATGCTGGCTAGTATAATATATCACTCACATCACTAGTCCTCAAGGATGGGCGCTGGATAGTATAATATATCACTCGCATCACTAGTCCTCAAGGACGAGCGCTGGATTGTATAATATATCACTCACATCACTAGTCCTCAAGGACGGGCGTGGGATAATATAATATATCACTCACATCACTAGTCCTCAAGGATGGGCCCTGGATAGTATAATATATCACTCACATCACTAGTCCTCAAGGATGGGCCCTGGATAGTATAATATATCACTCACATCACTAGTCCTCAAGGACGGGCGCTGGGTAGTATAATATATCACTCACATCACTAGTCCTCAAGGATGGGCGCTGGATAGTATAATATATCACTCACATCACTAGTCCTCAAGGACGGGTGCTGGATAGTATAATATAGAGAGCTACAAGTGGTTTTCCTATCAACAGGGATGGATCTAGGGCTGTGGAGGCATTTTAAACAAATATTTTACTTTTCAATGTTTTGACATCATTTTTTCTTATAAAATTAACTTTAGAAGCTCACTGCTAAAGATATTATTTAAATAAGGAAATGTTGTCATTACAATAAATTAGATTTATAATGCCATAAGCAGCTTCTATATTTTCTGCAATATAGAGGTGTTGTTTTAAGTTTTGAAAATCACAGTATGAATTATTTGTTTGTAACACGTTCGTTAATAAGCAATATTTTGTTAGAAATAAATAAAATGTACATAATAACCTAAATTTATTTGCAAGACATTACCATGACTCCTATATCTAGATTCAAGTTAGTTTATTTTTTATTGTAATGGTGTGTGGAGGTACTTTCTTAAATCCGGGCCTTCCCACAATTATTATTGTGTATCTATACACCTGACTTGGCTCTAGTAAAAACACCATTTATCTTAATAATTATTCTAGCGGACTTCTGGAACCATCTCTCTTACCCCAAATGGTTGTGTGTTAACCGCGTATTATTAGCTACCCAGACTAGCCGCATATTTTAATTTGTGGATTAGGGAGGAGGAAGGAGTAATTTAAGAGGAATAAACGTTAATTTGCATGGAGAGAAAGTGGAAAACCATATTTTTAAAAATATCTTCGGTACCCTACCTGAAACTCGAGTCAGATCCCGACCTCCCAGTTACCGGAAATCCAGATTCTTTCTAGAGTATTCTACCAGTAATGTGGGTCTTATCTAAAGTTTACCTTTAATATTTATAACTAATTTCAACTAGTTAACTCATTCGTTAACACGTCGACTTAGGGTGCCAAGTTCTATTATCTAAATAAGTATTTTTATATTATTCATGAAACGGCAGTTTCCTCTTTCACATTGGTAAGTTGATGTCAGAAAGACTGAATTTCATGTTTGTTCTAGAATTAAGTATTTTTTTAAAGTCATGTAATGATTTAATAAATTGAAGAGGAAAATTACTTTTTAATACCCCTAGCATATAAACATTAGAGTAGGTAGAAATTAACAATGGTACGGCTACATACTTGTACTTAAACCATACAAATATATTTAGTTAGTTGGAAAATTATACCTAGACAGTGGAATCGAAATCCGGACCTTTTGCTTAGCGTGCCAATGCTCTTTCACTGGGCTTTTCAGGAATATTCACGTGCTCAGGGTAGTTCTTCATTCATAGTTTAAGGTAGAGTTTGTGGTAGGCTTGTGAATTCATCGGCTACTCTCGCTATCATTGAATCACATCCAAATTGGTTCTCTTCTCACTCACTCTTCTTAGGACTTGTTCATTTGTCACCCTGTCTGTCCACCTGATCTCAAGTCTTCTTCAGCAACACATTTCAAAGCGTTCCAAATATTATTTTTTCCATATTCCTGAGAGTCCAAGTTTCTGCCCCATACAGCGTGCTGCACCATATTTAGCATTTCATCAGTTTCTTTCTCAGCTACAAACTCAACTTGCTTATAAAATACAGGGCTGTTAAGATCTCTAGGTAGATGATTACACGGGTTGTAGAGGGTGACAAGATAAGTATTCCTGCAGGGTCAGCGACGTCAAATTTGGTGCTGTATGCACCTGGGAGGTAGGCAACTCAACAATCTTCAGCGCATAGCAAGTGGAGTGTGGTGTAAATTATGATAGTAACAGTCATTGAATGGCCTGACTATAGGTACCCATAAGGAACTGCTGATTCTTTCAAACATATGGTGGTTGACCCTGACGAGGGCAGATATTGAAGGCGAAGTGGTATCTCCACTGAGGAAATGGGTTCACTTCTTATTTGGAGCTACGCACTGGCAGCGTGACGTCTGTGTCAACATATATAGCCACATATCCAGGTGCCTACAGTACCAACTTTGGATTCCCCAGGTTATTTACGTGGCTATACTTGTCCTGTCACCACCTACCAACAATCTGTACTAATTATTATTTTGAGATCTGAATAGCACTATATTCAATTCATTGTAGTTCTATGATAGTTACAGTACATATTAATAATATAGAGGTTATTGAGGCATCTCGACTCATTAAAATTTTAAATCGAAGATGGCATACTAACTGGACTAGTTCAATAAATTAAGCTTATCATTAATGGCATACCAGTCAGAAAAAAGTCACCACCCTGATCCAGAATGACTCACCATATATTCCCTGTTCCAGAATGTCTCACCATCTATTCCCTGTTTCAGAATGACTCACCATCTATTCCCTATTCACCTACCGAAATTTGGTTATCGGTATTTTTCACTCTATTCTTATTGTTAGTAAGATTTTATTTTAGAACCGCGTCTTACTACCCATTTGGGTTGTACGTTATTAAAGAGTTACTAAGAAACTGTTTTTTATATTCACTTACACCATAAATATATTTACAAGCGAAGTAAATTGATCTAACATGTCAAAGTAAGCAAACATATATATGAGGTGGTTGAATACAAAACAATATTTAGTAACGCTTAAAAAGCGTATAGCCAGAACGGGTAGTAAGACGCGGTTCTTGAAAAAGGGTAACCCTTAAAATGTAAAAAAAAAGGACCCAAACTATCTTTAACGAAGTAAATCTAAGCTTGAGTCCACCTCAACCCCGGAAATAGAAAGGCCGCATTCGTTCAGCGAGTGTAGGATAGTTGGGACCGCTGGAGCGCGTAGTTGTAGGAAGTGTGCCAGAGGTTAGGAGGGAGGGGGGGGTTATTCCAACACGTGTGCAACACGTGTCCTCTAGAGACACATGGCGGGCTTGTTGCGCTAGGTCTGGGACTACCGACCGCGTTTACACTGGGCTAGGTCGCGTGTTCACGGTTGGAGTTCGAACAGGAGAATGCAGCCAATGGGAACAGGGGGGTGTGAAGATTAATTCATTAATAAGACATATGTTTAATATGTTTCTAAGTTTATTTAGATATAACATACTTTTAAAACATCAACATAAATGACTTCAAGAGAAAGATGTTGAAGATAATGTCGAATGTTCATAGAAAGAACCAAGAAAAGCAACTAGATAGTCTCGAACGTATTCATCTGTCATTTCATGTGCTCTTCAACTGTAACCTATCATACATGATAAATAATAATTACAAAATAACTCTTTTGTTTACACCACGTCTTACTACCCGTTCGGGTCATATGCGTATGTACTAGTTATGCTAGTGATTTTATATATTAGGAAGGTTTTAATTTTAGAGGAAGTGCACCCACATTTGCATGAAGGGAGGGTGGAAAACCACTTAGGAAAACCCCCCTCAGTGTTCCCGACCGGAATCGAACCCCGATTTCCCTGTCTTCGGCAGTCTAATCCAAAAGGATAGTTGCACGTTAGACCATGTGGCCACCGAAGTGGGTAGTAACAATTATTAAATATCAAAATAACCACACGGTTGGCCGCATGGTCTAAGGCACTACTCTTGCAGTGGACTAGACTGCTGATGATAGTGAGATTAAGGTTCGAATCTCAGTCGGGTCTACTAAGGTTGTTTCTAATGCTTTCCACTCTTCTTTCGCTCAAATGCTGGTACACTTCATATAAATATAGTCTTCCTCATCCGTAACATCACTAGCGTAATTATTACATACGTATAAATTGAATGGGTAATAAGGCGCGGTGCTAAAAATGTTATCAATATTGGCTACAAAAAGTGTTTTTTTCTAAAACGTTCTTCCTATAAATATTGATATCTGATTAAAGTTTAATCACGAAGTATTATAAAGTATTTGATAGTTTTAAGATTTACCAAATATATTTTAATGTAATTATAAGACATTATGTGGCTATTAACAGGTGACATCAATGTCCACGGAAGTAGTAGAACTATTTGTCATAGGATAAATACTCAGCGGATTCCAAAGAACAGTATCCTACTTAGCGTCTTACTACCCATTCGGCCTATCCGCTTATTTATTCTTATAGGGTGTAAAACCTTTCTAAAATTTGTAAGAGACTAAAGTGAAAAGTCATTAATAAAAAAAATCATTACACCTATTTGGGATTCGTACCCCAACCTCCCGTCCCTTGTGACAGACGTCTTTATCCTCGTGCCCACTGGTATGGTTAGAAAGTATTGGATTAACACCGGTTATAATAATTTGTTGAGAAAGTTCCTAATGTGAGACAGTTTCCACAGACACTTGCCTGGAGAGATGGAGGAAATACAATGTTTGAAATATCACTGTGTGGTCAAACACAGTCAAGTACATTGTCCATATTACTTATACCGTACTCTTATTTACTTTCTCGGAGAGATAATTATTGTGATCATCAAAAATCGAACTCAAGATTCTCATAAATATCGATGTTTTATGAAGCTGAAAAAGTTGTTTTCGAGATGCCGTTTCTCTGTTAATGTGTTTGTATCTCGGTCAGACACAAAACCATTTTACCGATCAGGATAAAACTATCTTGAATTTTCATAAAGTTCCTCCGGGGGAGTTTATGGAATCAGATATCTAGCACTAAAATTAAGGGTAGTTTAACTGAAGGGCAAAAATTAAAAAATTAAACATTTTCTATAAATCCGTTTGAATGACTTTAATTAAATTTGGTATCTAGAAATAGTTTAACATTACAAACAAATTTACAACTCTTATTTTACAATGAAAATTACTTTGAGGATAATTTACCTAATTTACATAAATGGAAATTGCCAATTTTGATCACATCTCCAAAACCATTTGAGATACGAAAATAACTTATCATTGTAAAGTTAAATTACTATCAATTATAAACATATTTTATTTGTTTGGAATGCATTTTTATAAAACCAATAGATTATTGACTATAAGGAATATATATACATATATCTTTATGGAGCTCTTTTAAAATGAAAATTGATCCTATGCACTTTAGTGGATAGAGATGTTTCTCTTGTCCCATTGTTTTTGTAACATTTTATATTATTTCATTTATCCTCTTTGATGGAGTGTTTCTGCAACAATGTATATTATTTTGTTTCACATATCTTGTGTGTTTTAGTAAATGTCTTTATTTTAGGATAAAAAGAGTAAAAGCCCTTGTGATGCACCGTACAATCTATTTTTTAATGTCCCTAGCGATATTCTGATTTTGATATTTTTTATTTAGTGCTATGAAGTATTTGGAATTTGTAACTCTGAACCTTTGTCAACTATTGACGTTGAAAAAGTATATTCCCCATCAACTTTGCCGGGAAAACTCTTGCAATAATGTTTACTCGCAACCTAACTCTAAATTAATGTGGATTGGAAATGACAGTTTCTTTTTTACGTGTTTTAAATTCATACCGTGTCAAATTACGAAAACACATGCTAGATTACCAATTAATCAGTTCTTCCTTCATGGTCTATTAATATACTAGTAGGTTGTTCAAATCTTTTTTTTTTTAGATGTACTATTTCCATATTATTTATTCCATCAAATAAATAGTATTATTTCTGTTTTATCTTTGCTAAATCTGTTAAATGGAAGGTTTTAAAGCTCACCTTTTCTCGAAAGTTGTATTTCTAGCACCGTATAACTCATTGAGAATATTAAAATACAACTAAATTTATAATTTAACCACTAAAACGCATTTAAACTGAGTAAATATTGCATTAGTTTTAATGTCAGTGCATCATGTTGCAATCCAGTTCAACTCAGTCCTGGTCTCAGAGAGTGTTCTAAACGTGTGTGTGTTTCTTTCTAGTGTTCGGAAGATGTAAACCCTGGTGTCGACTGTTTGGAGTGGAATGTGATATATACATGGGGTGCACCAAGAATACATCTTTAGAGGAACAGACAAGAGTTTAAAGGAACTAAAAGAACTAAGAAAATATACAAGAAACTCTGTCTCTTTTCCCCCCTCCCGGCCGCAGCCAGATGTCAGAATAGGCCGTCGCGGCACACTTGCGCTTGTTTACAGCATCTACAGTCGTATTTCAAATTAATATAGAAAAGTAAGAAAACTGGTTGGTAAAGAGGGGGTAGGTGGGGAGCATGTATGTTATTTATAAACTATTTTCCCTCCCGATGCGCCAGACGAGCTGTAGCTATAAAATTCATGAGCACATATATTTTTTCACCCCCTTCGTACAGGATTTTACCGTCGACTTTCTCCGTAATATTTACTTGAGAGGACAGGGGGAGGTCGTATGGACATCAAAATGTACCAGTTTACGTTTTTAATAAATCAACTACCTACAGTAAACACTAATATTTTGGTGCGTTAATATTTTGAAATAATATTCACATTTTAGAAAATGTAAGACAGGGGAATCACGGTAATATATGGGTTTTAGTTATTTGTACATTATTATTTGGTGTATTTAACCTTAGTTTTCTGAATAGATGTATTATATCAGTACACGACTTGCAAACTAGTTAGATTCTATAACAGACACAACATCCAGTCCCCCGGGCATGAATCCAGCATTGTGAAAACAGAAGCCCTAATTTTATCAATGAAACATTTCTTGACCATTCTGGAAATCAATCCTTGGACTCTGAACTCCATCCCTCACATTATCTCAGTTGGTAGCATGTTTGCTTGCTGAGCTAAGAGTCCCTGGTTTAATTCTCGGTATAGACAAGAGATTTATAATTGGTTAAATGTGGGGCTGCCTCTTTCCTAGTGATGAGTCTGTTCAGGAGTCTGTTCTGGATATAAGTTAGTTTGTAATAATTAGTGTAATTAAGATATATTCAGTCTGTTTAGAAATTGAAAATTAAATGCTTCAAATAAAACAAAGACTCTTTACTCAGTAGCCAAAGATGATACTAAGTGAATTAAGTCTCGGAAACTTAATCGCAGTTTTGATTTGTTTATATATATGGGACAATTTAATCCCCTAATCCTTTACTCCTTTGAATCCAATAGTATTAAAGATATTTAAGATTTAAAATAGTCGCAAAAAATAGATAAACATCTAAATATAAATACATTGATTTGAAATCACAATTTTATTCAATCGGTTGCCAATTAAATATACCTTTGTAATCGAGGGGAAAATATGTTTTTTTCTCGATCTTAAAAATAAAAAAGTGCATCTTTATTCTGTAATATATGTCAGATAAACAGAAAAATCGATATTAAGGTCAAACTACAGCCTAATTGTACTGAACACTTTTAAAGATTTAAGGAATATATTTTGGATTCATATCACACCTGACGATAAACACAAGAGAAGTGATAAGAAATAAAATACGCAAAAATACATATTACACCCTTTTTTTTAAAACACATCACTTGAACTCAAACAAAATTTGCCTATTCTGCATAGCTTGAGGGAAATTGAGTTAGAAAGATAGTCTTGGAAAGTAGATAAAGTAGGTGTTTGTTCTCATTATCTGAACTGCCACGACTTGTATTTTATTATATTTCAATGTATTTATATACAATAGCGTTCTTAAGGTGGGACCAGGGCCTCTGAGAGGAATTCTATCAAGGGGTATAAAGTGTTTTCGGGACCCCTTTCTTTTTTATTAATCCTGTCTTAAGAAATGAAATTGATTAATCAATCCTATCTGCAAGAATGAAAAGAAAAAATATTTATTATTTATACTTTTATATCTAAAAACAGTTAGAATAGATAAGACAAAAAATATTATACCTTCACTAATAATTTAGGAATAGTTGGTCTAATAGTAGTGAAAATGTGAATGCTAGTCTTCAATATAGTCAAAAATTTTCTGAGATTCCGGGAAATTCTCAGGCCCCTCTTGGACCCCCGGGCCCGGGTACGATGTACCCCCTGAACCTCCTCTATTGGGCCTAGATGGGAGTGTGGCGAGAAAAGTGGAGTTTTTTTTTTCCAGTTTTTACAACAATTTTTTTTTGTCCAAAGTAAATCACATATATTAATAATAATAATATTTAGCACCGCGTCTTACTACTCGTTCGGTACTAATTACGCTGATGGATTAGGAATTGGGAGGGTTGAATTTAGAGGAAGTGAACCCGCATTTACGTGAAGGGAGAGTGGAAAACCATTTAGGAAAAACCTCCCCCAGTTCACCCGACCGAGATTCGAACCTCGATCTCCCCGTCCTCGGCGGTAGAGCTCAACACGACTAGCGCGTTAGCAAACTACGCCACCGAGGCGGGTTGGATCACATATTGCTCCGGTAGAAATATAGAGTTGAGTTTTCTTCACATGGAGAACTCAACAGTTCTTAAATATTTGTTGAGGGTGTCCTGAAATTTAATGACGACTTTTCTCTTCATTTAAAAAGTTTTTCATCTAATGTCGCTACGCTCCTGACAGATACTAAACACCTGTGAATTAAATTATAGCCTATATTTCTACTGAAGAAATATTTGATTTATTCTGGCCAAAACTTTTTTTTTCCACAAAAACTGCAAAAACAATGCCCTTTTTTCGCGTTCCGTAGACTCCCACCTTAATATACACAGCTAAATAAAGGGATGTTTGATAAATTATTGGTTGTTTTATATTATGTTTTAAATTATATTAAAGTGTTTGTATTGTTTGAGATTTGTATAGTTTTGTTTTGTTTTCCGTTAATCTGTTTTTTTTATTAAGAACAGAAACTGCTTCAACAATTTTTCTAATAGACACTAGCACTAGGGACATATCCGGTCTAACGCAGCACTCTAATGATGGACTGGATTGCTGGTGTTCGAATCCCGGTTAGGTGTATCGATGTGGTTTTTTTCTTAAAAGGTTTTCTACTTTCCCTTAAAGGAAATTTGGGTACATCTGTTATAAAAACTATATTTTGCTCGTTCCTATCCTCATAGAATAACCCGAACGACTTCTAAGACGTGGTGAACATAAATACAAATCAACTAACATAATTAAACTTTTAAATACATAGCCGGTAAATAATATTTATTCCAAAGTATTTTCACACGTGAGGATGGTTGACAGTGGACTTACGTCGCTCTAACAGTTTTGTAGAGAGTTATTAAGGTCCCCGTTTCCATCAACAGTCGTGGATTTGTCTAATGGTTCTCTGGAGGAGAGCGGCCCTCTTCCAGCACCCCCTTGCGATGCTCATAATCTCTCTCCCCCGTAATGAGGTTTGATAATTAGCAGGTGGTGTAATTCCTCCTCGTTGTTGGGTAGTTCCACTTGTCACCACCAGGGAGATAATGAGAAGGAAGGGGAAGGTGGTGTGTGTGTGGGGGGAGAGGGGAGAATAGAAAGGGTGTGAGTTGTAAGACGTCTTGTGATTTGTGGGTTTACTTCAAACAGCTGTTTTGAAATATAGGGGCGG
>CABFWO010005438.1:0-22894 GCA_902155825.1 Timema genevievae | reverse complement strand
CCCCCCCCCAGTTCACCCAACCGAGATTCTAACCTCGATCTCCCTGTCCTCGGTGGTCGAGCTCAACACGACTAGCGCGTTAGCCAACTACGCCACCGAGGTGGGTTATAATATAAATGTTTTCATGTTGAGTGACCAGTAAAACTACAGTGAGAAATGGGTCAACTAACCTAGGTGTACTTATCGGAATATATCCATGATGCTGCCTACACAAGCGCTCACATGACCTAGGCTAAGTGGCCTAAGTCACTCACAACTTTTTTTTTTTAGCCTAGTACCCACTCTGAGGATTGAACGTTGGCTACCAACCCCCCCTTCCCCTTCCCCCGCCACCCCGTCACCCACCCAAAGTTAAAAGTAAGAGAATGTTGAAATCAGCGATAATAACCTAAATTCATGTTATATTGTACATTCATATTTAATTATTTCACACTAAATAATTAATATGTATATTCAGTTTTTTAATTTTGATTGATTTCCTTCAAGATTTTCTAGTGAATATATACGTGAACAGAGAAAAATAGTTATTTTGTATCAAAAAATTAAAACAAAAATTGAGCTTCACAATTTTATTAAAAAAACAAATTATAGGTGGAAATATAATTTTTATCACCTGTACAAATTCCCAAACTGTTCACACTTATGATCGATGACTGCCTGCTGCCAGTTAGAAAAAACCTGATCGTTTGGAAAAAACATAATCACAAAATAACATAGCTCTTTTAGTGGCATAACTTATATTCCTTATGAATAAAACATAACTATGCTAAATGTTTATAGATATATAATTAAAAATATTTTGTAGTCTGTTATAATTAAGACAAAATTGATGTTGTAATATTGATTAAAACCTAAACTTTCCCATACCGCTCGCTTACAATTTACCGACCCTTGAAAACCAAAACGCCCCAAGAGGTAGGTATCACCCAAATTGGGAAACACTGGCCTAAGTCATACAACTTGCAATAGACTGGATTACCATTGACGGGAACGTCAAGGATATAATCCAAGCTAAATGAATTAAGGATTTGTTTTAATAAAAGGTTTACCAATCTCGGTCTTCACAAATGTGAGTACATTTCCTCTAAATTCTACTTTATTTATCCCTAAACAAATTAAAATAACCATAATTTATACATACACCCTATGATTGGAATGGGTAGTAAGATGCAGTAAAAAAAAAGTAGCCCACTGCATATTCAATGGAATCTTTTTTTTCAGGCTTATTTTGTATTTACAGAGAAATAATCTCTTCAGAGGATAAGCGGAATAAACGTCAATCCAACTTACTGGTATCTGGTAGTTATGGGCTTGAATCCTGGATGAAGAATAAAGTATGATAATTTCTTTAATACGTTTACATCCTCCCCACGCAAAGGTAGGTGCAATCAATCTAAATCTACCTTACTAATTTCGACTCAATTAATGTCATATTGCGGGTGGATCGCAGGTATGGAGTATGACGGGGGAAAAATAAATCCAAAGTATTTAGGAGAAATTATTTATAAGTAAAACCTTTTCAAATTTAATAACTATTGATAGTTTTTTATATTATCAGATCTACTAGGATATAGTAGGATCTATCAGGATACAGTAGGATCTAGTGGGATATAGTAGGATCTATCAGGATATATTAGGATATCTTAGGATATAGTAGGATATATTAGGACATGGTATCTATTAGGATATAGTAGGATCTAGTGGGATATATTAGGATCTCTTAGGATATAGTAGGATATATTAGGAAATGGTAGGATATATTAGGGTAGAGTAGGATCAAGTGGGATATAGTAGGATATATTAGGATATAGTAGGATCTCTTAGGATATAGTAGGATCAATTAGAATATAGTAGTATCTAGTAGGACCAACATTCCGTCTTTCAGATTTTTCCTTTTGCTTGTCTACGAAGTTCTAAGGCCATTTAATATCAAATTGTAAACTGCTGTCAAAGATATGGTACGTTATATAAGTAATTAAATTATTTAGTTAACCACACTATTATTTATAAGGTCCCATGGTGTAATGGTTAGCACTCTGGACTTTGAATCCAGCGATCTGAGTTCGAATCTCGGTGGGGCCTGTAAATTGTCTTTTAATAAAGAATGATAATTTGTTTTGAAGCCCCTCATCAAAAATATACGTACAGAAGAGTCTCGTTTAAATGACATTCGCTTATCCGACATTCCGTCTTATCCGACACCCCTAAATAAAAAAATTATGACGTTTCTTTACTGCTTATTGTAACGCAGCCACTCAGATGCCCAGAATGTACCCTAGAGGCGCACGCGTGTCGGTCATGTCTCGTCTTTCCTAACAGTGGCTCAGTGCAGTTTTTTTTTATTGTATGTGGATCGGTTTACTGTGTGTTACTGTGCAATGTTTACGTGTGTGTGTGTGTTAACTAAGTAACGTAGTTGTGCTGTGAAGCTGTTATTACTTAAATTTACGTGAGTATGGCGACGAAAAGAAGGAAATTATTTGTATCAATCGAATAAAAACTTGAGGCAATCAAGAGACTGGACAAAGAAGAGACGATGCAGAAGGTAGCTGATGACTCTAGCTTCGGACGAGTAACAAAGCAGGAGACTGGAAACGTAAACGATTGGAAATAGAAGAATGGTTTTCCTAGAAAGTTACAGATGGTGAACTAAAAGAGAGAAATATGAAAAAGTGTGACTATGAAAAAGTTAGCGAGGCTTTGTACGTTTGGCTTACACAGCTCAGAGACAAAGGTGTGCCTATTTAAAGGCCTATTTTAGAGCAAAAGATCTGCATTTTCAAAATGAATTTAATGAAGGGGACCCAAATTTTACAGCAAACGTTGGTTGGCTCGACAGATGGAAGAAACGTAATGGTATCAGTCAGTTAAGTGTTTGTGGTGAAAAACTGTCTTCAAATTTTCAAGAAATTGAGGCATTTAATATTTAATTGTGACGAGTCAGGCCTTAATTACAAAATGTTACCTAGTAAAAGTCTTGCAGCCAGAACTGAAGCAGCAGATCCTCGCTATAAGTGTAGCAAAGAAAGACTGACAATTTTAGCATGCAGCAATACTTCAGCAAACCACAAAATGGACATCGCAATGATTGGGAACTCCAAAAATCCAAGATCATTTAAAACAATTTCAAAAAACGCTCTTCTTGTAAAATACTACAATCAAAAAAGGGCGTGGATGAGCAGTGAAATTTTCAAAGATTGGTTTTTAAAGGAATTCGTCCATTCCACGGACACATTTTTGAAAGAAAATAACCTCCACAGAAAAGCAGTTTTGTTGCTAGACAACACCCTGATGTAGAGGAGCTTCAAGATGGGGATATTAAGTTTATGTCTCTGCCAACTAATGTAACTGCCATATGCCAACCGATGGCTCAGGGTGTTTTGGAAAAGCTAAAAAGGAACTATTACAGGAAGCTTCCGTCGACAATGATAGAAGAAATTGAAGAAGGGAAAGACATAATTGAAAAATTGAAACGCATCAATGTAAAGGCTGGGTTGCAAGGGTCTGGGCTAACGTTAGGGCTCCAACAATTTCCGCTGCGGCAATCGTCGGGAAAGAAGACTAGGATCACAATCTTTTTTAAATAATCACAGGATTAAACTTTTTGTAAATTTAAATTCCGACAATGTTGTTACTTTAAGTTAATTTCATGCAATTTTAAATTTATTTGCAGTCAATTTTTAACGTTAACTTTAATACAAATTTGGTGCTAAATTTGTAAATAAATTACTGTATAACATTACTGTGTATTGATTTGTTCTAAAACGTAATGTTTAGGTACTTAATTTGTAAAATTATAACGTAGTTTGACGTTTAATAGGCTTTTTCTTAATTACTCCCTATTATCCGACATTTTCGCTTATCCGACGTTCTGCCGGCCCATTTATGTCAGATAAGCGAGACTCTACTCTATTTAATTTTCACTTATAAAGTCTGTATATTTAAAAAAAGCTCTTACTTTTTCATTTGCCCTACTATCCAAGAATGTATATTTTATTCATAAAATTAAATGATCAAAATATAAAAATAGCTTTTACCAGAAATAAAAATTTCCAGAAAATCAGAAGGTTAAAATGACTAAAGCACAAAAATTATATATTTTAAAATTTTATATTACAATTTTAACATAATCCTTGTTTGTTTTTCTTAAGAAAGAGAAAGTATTGACTGTTTTAGAATTTTCTCGTGAAGTCCGGGTTTTAATAAAATTTAGAAACCGCTAGATGTTGCTCGAGGGTATGAACATTTAATTGATTCTAGATATTAATTTGGTTATAAAGAAAATGCCCACAAGTATGGTAGGATTTTTTTAAGAAAGAAACTTTTCGAAAATAACAACATACTCATTAGTGATTAACATTCATAACACCCGCCTCCGTGGCCGCCTTGTCTAATGCGTGACAGTGAGATCAGTGTTCAGCTAATATCACAAGCACTTACTGTTGTTTTACCTAAATGTGTTTTTAATATCCCTCCACGCAAATGTGTGTACACTTACACTTTCCCTAACACACTAGAGTAATAAATATGTATGTAAGCGTATGATCCAAACGGGTAGTAGCATTCTACTATATTATTATTATTATTATTATTATTATTATTATTATTATTATTATTGTTGTTGTTGTTGTTGTTGTTGTTGCTTTATATGTATTTATAATACGTATTAAAATGAGAGCTGCTTATCACATGGCTTGATTTATGAAAACATGAAGATAGAACTAGTAACTGTTTTGTAAGATAAAGTTCTTCCTATGAAACTTGTACTATACATTAAATAAACCTCGCTAAAGTAATTATCTGGTAGCCTTAACATTTTAAAGATTTATTCATTGGTATTGATAAAACATTAAAACAGTAGATTACCTCTTTTTACTTTCTCTCAACACCTCGGAGGGAAAGTATTGTGATCGTCAAAAAAATCTAACTCATGATTTTTATCAATGTCAACCTTTTATGACCCCCTGAAACTAAAAAAGTGGTTTTCGCAATGCCGTCTGTCTGTGCCTCAAGTTAGAGCCGAAACTATTTTACCGATTGGGCCAGTACTTTGTATTTGGGGTATAAGGTCCCCCCGAGGGGTATTTGGAATTAGATCAATAACATTAAGTTTACTGAAGGGCAAAAAGAGAAAAAAATTGATCTTCTCAAAATTTGCTCTAATGACTTTGATTAGTCACTATTTATCATTCTAAGCAAGATGTAAGTTCTCGTTTTCTCACGGAAATTACTTTGAGGGTACCTTACAACATAGGTGAACTTTTCCTAATTTAATTTCATTATTTATCAGAAACTATTTGAGATACTAAATAACTTATTTATGTAAAGTTGTAGTACTATTAAAGGTGAAAATCTATTACTTGAAATATATTTGTTTAAAACCAATAATTTCGGAGATATAGATAAGTTTAACTTATATGTATACTTTTTAAATCAGGTTTTTGGAAATTGATTTTATTATTGTGCTCTTTGGTGGATAGAAATATTTCTCTATTCTCAATTTTTTCTGTAACAGTGTTCCTAGTTCCTAATGCCATAGAGTAAGTAAATAACAGTGTATATTATTTCATGCATGATCTTTAAGGAGTGTTTCTCCGAAAATGTATAGATCTTTTAATTCCTTTCACAAATCTTACACGTTTTTAGTAGATGTCTATTTTAAGATAAAAGTGGGAGAAAGTTTTTGCGGCTGACCCGTACCATTTATTTATGATGGGATGAATATTACCTAAAATTGGAAGAAATCTAATCTAATGGCAATAGTGGTTCTGATTACGACCTAGAAGCTGCATACTGTGTCTTGAGATAGCTAGTACAGCTAATTACGTAATTATAACGGTGCGAGACATTCATTAGTAACCAGCTTATCTGATTATTAATAATAAAACATAGTTTTTATTTAGGAAAGCCAAGGCCAGCGCAAATTTTTTATACTTAACCACTTATTAATAATGGGGCCAAATCACGATACGTAATCAGGAGAAACCATTTATAAATAAAACATGTTTCAAATGTAATAACTTTCAAAGTAATTCATATTAGCGGATATATTATGATCTAGTAGGACCAACACTCTGTCTTAAAGAGTTTTCTTTTGCTTGTGTGCAAAGTTCTAAGTCCATTTAATATCTATTGGAGACTGCAATCATGGATGTGGTACATTATATAACTTGTGTATCCAACCACACTTAAGGTTATATATCAGGTCCCATGGTGTAATGGTTAGCACTCTGGACTTTGAATCCAGCGATCCGAGTTCAAATCTCGGTGGGACCTTAACATATATTTTAGTAATAAAGTATTAATTGATTTTAAAGCTCCTCATCAAAAGTATGTATATGCACTTTGTTCTTAGCTCTACTACTTATTTCAAAATAATGTATTTTAGACCGTCCATAGGACTATTTAAATATATAAGTATGTATTTTATTCGGCAAATTAAATCATCAAAAAATAAAACATCTTTTACCTGAAATAAAATTTCCAAATCTATTTAAACCTAAAGGGTTCAGTTGGATAAATGACTAAAGCATTTAAATTATATATTTTAAAATTCTATAATAAAATTTTAACATAAAACAATGACTTGTTTGGTTTTCTTAAAAAATATAAAATATAGAATATTTGAAAATTTTCTAGGGAAATCCAGATTTTAACACAATTAATAGACCACTAGGTCTTGCCCACTGATGTGAGTACTTCTCTGTTAATATAAACAAAGCCTGAATTTTTATTTATTTTATATACCGGTATATAGTAGTTTACTTTTTACACAGCGTCATACCGCCCTTTCCAACTGTATATATACATTATAATGACTCTAAGGTATATTTGTGTGTCTTCAATTCAATAGAATTAGTAGTAAAATATTATATTAATAGTCAAAATAGATTCTCTAACATTTCAAACTTAATTAAATAAAAACGAAGGCATGATCAAATTGAATTAATTTTGAAATAAAAATGAATCTATGTGGGATTGAAATCAAAACCTTTGCGGTATTAACACGACGTCTAATTAACTGAGCCAACGGACCAGTTATAATAGAGTGTATTACTTTGTTGTATAGATATATGGAATATGATATTTAAAAAATATTATTTGTGTAAGAAAATCTAAATTTTGAAGTAGTTTGGGGAAATCAATATACATACTTATTATATCAAGGATACATATCCTAATATTTATAGATTGTCTTTTAAAAATTGCGTTAGGTTGCTTTTGTTAACAAACAACAATCTTAAACTACGATTTGAAACTGATATGTTGAAAATAAATTACTCTCTCAATATTTTAAAAACAATTATATTAATATGTATTATTTTAAAAACATTTAAATTGAAATAAACCATATACATATACGTACTTATGTTATAAGAATAGTTAATTTACCTAATTAAAGCAAACTAATTTTAACTACTATATCTAAAAAACCTAAAAATAAATATGATCAATCATTAATAATAAGTGTTTAAATGTAAGAAATGGCACTGGCCTTAGCTTCTTCAAAATAAAGAAACTGTATTATGGTACAAGATTATGTATGTAACATCATAGCCTATTAATAACATGGTACTTTGATATATTTCTTTGCAAATAAATGAAATATACAAGATATCAGACATCCCAAGTCGAACTTCTAAATTAAGGGAAAAAATTTAAGTTGACATTAAACAGCAATGAAATCGTGTTTTGATTAGAACCTTAAAATATTACAAATGTACCCTCCTACCCTATTGTTAAATACATTACAGGATATAGGGTACAGTAGAGGAATAATATACATGATTAACAAAGTTAGTTTATTAATAAAGAAATTTTACATAAGAAAGTACATAGAATTATAGGTTGTTATTATTCAAACCATCCATTGTTTAAGATGAGAATATATATATATGGTTATATAAATAACTCACCTAAGGTGAGTCTGGTGTGAAGCACCTATGAACACCCTATAATCTGCACACTTAGGTCATAGGTGTAAACACTAAATCTTGTAACTCGTTAAAACAGGATAACTACTAATACTCCTAATAGGACAATAGGTAATGACACTACGTTATTAGTACATAGTGGCTACGGTCAAAACGAATTACTTATTTATCATTCATGTCAATCGGGCTTACTACAACAACACATAACTTTAAATATGAAGAACAAAACCGCATAATCTTAGTCCCAGTTTAAGGAGCTACAAGGGCGGTAATAAACATTTGCTAGCTAGCGAGAGTTGACTCCTGATAGAGCTAGATATTACTATGTTATTTGTTCCTTGAAGAGAAACAGATTTTTTAAACAAAGTCAGTGATGAATCACCAGGAATCTAGAATCAATTAATACTATGGCCGGACATTTCCTAAGTACGCCAGTACAATCAATAGTATAAACATTAAGCTACCCTGCAACGGGGATAACGGGGATAATAACACTGATCAAGATAGTGATCAAACTCGATCAACTCTATAGGCTCCTCAAACGGGCCGTACATAATAAGTATAACCCCGTGAGCCACTACTGTAGACTAGTAGCACTTCCACTTCAAATCAGTACAGGCTTAGACACCTACAAGACTGATGTGAGTTACAGACCCAATTTCGTCGTGAAACGAAGCAACAGATAGCCTGGCATCCTCCATAATTAAACCCTACACTATTTTATAGCCGCAGCATGGTCAAACAGTCTATGACGTCTGTTAACGACCCCAATATTTGCGACCTAGTCTAATAGACGTAGAAGAATAGACCACATGACGCACTATAACATACTAAGCCTTATGGGCATAGAAAACAACTGACATACATAAACTATGTCCTATGGACATAGTATAATATACCTCACAGCTCAACAAAATAAACTATGCCTTAAGGGCATAGGGAAACAAATAAGTGTCACCTACAAAAACATAGTCTTAAGGACATTTACATGATAGAGCTCACAGCTCCACTAACAAAAATCATGTCCTAAGGGCATAGCGACATAATCAATACTCATGATAAGCTCCGTAGCTCAATCTATGGCGAGGAGGTGATTCAGACGCCACAGCCATCGCGGTCATCTCTACGAAGTCTAGAGTATCTTTGGCAGCAGTGTCTCCGACTAGTGGTGATTACAATACAGGTAACGTGAACCAAGGACCGGCTCGTATTTATACGAATGGATCTAGATGAATTGGCCATGATTATTCCAAGTACAGAAAAGGGGGAGAGGATGGTTACACATCTCGCCACCTGACTCCGAGCGCTCGCCGACCAGCTGGCCTCTCCTTCTACCGCTCCTTCCCTTCACTCTAATATGTAGAGGAGGTAACGGTATAGTGAAACAAGGAATATATATATATAGGTTTAAAGATAGGTACATTTTTCATAAAAGTGAAAGAATTGAATAGGTAACAATAATAGATTTATTATACAATAACATAAATGTTGATATCGAGTTACAATTGATAAAGCAAATAGAAAGTTGGACCAAACAAGTAACAGTGATTAGTGTCCTTTAAATAGGCAAAGTAAAACAAGTAACTCTTAGATGATCAATATTAAGTTTAAAACTGGCCATTAAGATAGGGTTTAACAACTCTAAAAGTATAAGAATTTCCCGTGGCTCGGGAGAATACGTGTCCAAGACTACACGGCAACAGTCAAAAGGAAGTTAAGTAGAAACAGAGTATAGGACGCCAAAACAGCCTGGCTAGCGCCTGACTTCCACCAGAAGGGTCTAAACAGAAAACATGGTGAATTAAATACAAGTAAATATGTGACAACAGATCCTATAATTTTAGAGTTACTAACCTAAGCTCGGCCTAGCTAGCTGGCTTGGCTTGTAATAAAGAACTGTTTCAGAGATAAATGATATATTGTAAGAGGACGAACTGTCCATTACATCAGCAAATGGCTAAAAAGCAACCAGGTGTCAACACTCAATAGTACTATGGCCGGTCCTTTCCCAGTAGGTACTGCCAGAGCATTCAATAGTACATTTATGTCATTACCCACTGCCTGGGGTAAACATCAAGTTTAGTATACATCAACATTAAATCCATAATCATAAGAAGCGCCAACCAAGGGTCGAAAGACGATACTATCTGTGCGGGCCACCATACAAACTTAGCCGTGTTCCTCAATTTGCGCACCTCAAAATAATAACACAGAATAAGAGATGCCAACTAGAGTGCTGTGAGATACTGACCTAATTAGGTCCTCATGTAAAGGCGTTAGACAGCCTGCCTGTAGCCATACAAAAATTTGAACATATGAGCATGACGTCCACGGCGTAATTTGATCTTGTGAAGTATTATGGACTTAAAATTGAATAATGAACTTGTGAAGAAGAGGACACTTAAACATGGGTCCTATTATTATTATTATTATTAGCACCACGTCTTACTACCCGTTCGGGTTATACGCTCTTACGCTAATGTGTATATGGTAAGGTGATTGTGAGATGAAATGGAGGACCTACAGTTTAACGTGGAATCCGAACCACGATGGAGGCCTGGCATTCCTCACATGGGTCCTATTACATATAGCGCTCAAAGCCCCTGTATTTAAGTTATATCATAAGGATATAGGGAAAATATGTAGTCAAACTTTCTGACAAACAGAAAATTAAGTTAGCTAGATTCAAAAACGAAACTTAGACACTCTGACTAAAACATAGCATCTGGTGGACTAATAAGAGAAACAATCATCTTGACTAAAGCAAACACGTCTGATGGACGTGGGACTAATATCATAGCAACTTTGACTAACAAAAAGCTAACCTTAGTCACTCTGACTAAAACATCACGTCTGATGGACTAATAAGAGAAACAATCAATTTGACTAAAGCAAACACGTCTGATGGACGTGGGACTAATATCATAGCCACTTTGACTAACAAAAAACTAACATAGTCATATGGACTAACTCAACAAGTCTGAACGACTTGGAAAATAACCGAATAATTGGATAAATAGACAGGATTTCCTTGGCGTCGAGGTGGTGACACCCACGACCTAACCATCATGGTCAGCAGTATCTTCTACAGGTGCTGGAGCAGAGTTTCCTTCTTCAAAGATATCCAATGATGAACTCCAATCTGTGAACCTAGGAGTCCCCCGTTATATACTCTTTTCTTGAGTAGCAAACTGGGCAAGTAAACAAGGAAAGAGGAAGGAATGGGTTGGAACGGTGGAGAAAGAGTTACCAAGGAAGTCCGCTAGGGGAGTAGTGTTCGTCGCTCGCGGCTTCGCGACAACGAACCAACGACCGTCGGGTCTTTCTTCAACGTTGAGGTCAAGAGGTTAGACGTGCGATGAAACTGCCACGCCTTCGCTTCCGCCATACTTGCAGAACAGTAAGTTGGTGAAAGGATGGTGATCGTATCCGGGAACATCCACGTAATGTAAGTGGAATCCAAATTATATTATTGCTGAATACATCAGTTTAAATTCTCTTCTTCGGATTCCTTTATTGTATTTTAGCATTTTGTGCGGATTACAGTTTGTAGATATCATTTTGATTTAAGTGACATGCTACATCCTGATGTGACCCCTCACTAATGTTTCACTCATTTACTCATTGACTGGCACATGAGCTAGGAGTTGGCTCGTGTTGTCTTCCAAAGCCGATGTACTACTCTTGCTGGGGCAGTTTAGGTGTTGGCGAGTAGGGCGTGTCCTGATGTCGCAGTAAGTCTATATTTGCCACGTATTATAAGAACTTATTAGAACTGGTAGTCATAGTTTTACACATTTCTGACGGTTTGATCGATTGTACGTGTTAAAATGTTTTGTTTGTCATTCCTGACACGTTACACAAATTAAATTTTTGGGTGAGAAAAAGTAATTGAAACATAAAGTATAATGAGTATTATTATGCACCATATTGGCCCTTTAGCCCAGTTGGTTAGAGCGTCGTGATAGTAACGCGAAGATCGTGGGTTATATCCCCCCACGGGTCAAATTTTAAAAAAATTTCTTAAGTTACCTTGTGTATTGTTTAATTTATTAAAATTGTTTAATTTAGTGAACAAAGTTTAATAAAACACATGTCTCTACCGATCAAATCATTAAAATACTATATAAATATTATAATGTTTCACAGAATTTATTGAATCTGGTTTTATTTTTTTCTCTAAATAACTTATACCTTGTCATCCTTAACAAACCAGACAATGTCGTAAATATACCTTGTGATCCCTAACAAACCAGATAATGTCGCAAACATACCTTGTCATCCCTAACAAATCAGATAATGTCGCAAACATACCTTGTCATCCCTAACAAACCAGATGTCGCAAACATACCTTGTCATCCCTAACAAACCAGATAAGGTCGCAAACTTACCTTGTCATCCCTAACAAACCAGATGTCGCAAACATACCTTGTCATCCCTAACAAACCAGATAATGTCGTTGTTTTAATCTAAGAAATAAATCAGTATAAATACGTAATATTTTATTTATATATGTGATCGTTTATTTACATCATTTGAATATAAAAACACATAATGAATTGCTTGATCTGATGGGAACGTGGTATAAATGTTAAGTTTATTTAGTTTGTTGTGCATTTGATTGGGAAATTAAGTTTTGTAATAATGTCTAACATATTTAGAGTGGTTTATAAATGGTTTCTCACACTACTTCCATGACCTTGCAGTGCATTCCACATAACTTTTTATCTTCCTTATTTATCTGTACTTTCCCTTATTAATCCATATGTGTGGCCCGAACGGTTATTAATACAAGGTGATATATTATGTACATTTATTGATAGTAATGCTCATGTTTATTTGGTAAGGAGTAATAATAATTGATAGTAAAGTCATATCGTCTTGTTTGTTATTTTTATTCCCTTCTCCTTATTTTATATAAGTTCTATCTTTTCTTCTATAACGACGACGACGACATGTTTCGGTGATTTTTCACCATCTTCAAGTTTGAGGAAAAACAATGTTATTTCAAATTATCTTATGAAAATATGTAATAAGATTATGAATTTAAAAAATTTAACATTAGAAATTGAAATAGCTAAGAGAAATTATGTGATATACGAAATATTGAATAGATAATAATTTAAATTAACAAGCTTATAAATTCCTTATTTGTATTAAAGATGATTGATTTTAATTCATACTATTGGAAAGTTTGTGAAATTTTACGGTTTTATATGAAATATTTTTTAGTGATATGATCAACAATATGTATAAAGCTACCAATATTAAGAAATAAAATTGAACAATTATTGATAAAATGGCTAGTGGTGCTAATGTGACACAGAGTGCTATTTATATGATGAGTAAATATAGATAGATATATTATTTCTTCCTATTTTCATAAATATAGAAAGAGACAGACATAGTATTTCTCCATATTGGTAACTTTATACATAATATTGTTGATCATAATATTTCTCATTTTATAAATTATGATACAGTATAAACATATCAAACGTTTCTAGGAAATAGAATTTTAAAACTAAAATCAATAATAAAATATTATTTAATTAAAAAGAACACACAGACAGATGGTTTTGTTGAAGCCACTTTTTCTGTTTCGAGGGGATATGAAACGTTGACATTAACTATCAAAACACTGAGTTCGATATTTTTTATGATCACAATACTTCTCACTCCGATGGATCGAGAGAAAGTAACAAATGTGTTCGATACACAATACACAGTGAGGAGGAATCTTCGAAATGAGCCCCTTACAAAATGGGTTGGGCTTTTGAACAGGACTATAAAACAAGCCTAGTTCCCTCTTTTTGACCAGTCTTCACCTCGATTGAGGGAAAATACAAAGAATGAAATATTCCACCAAAGGAAGGTGGGTCCTATTAATTTGAATGAATTAAAGATAAGTAAATGTTTAACGGTTCTTGTTTCAAAGCGATAATTTTAGGAAATTTCAAATGGATCTAAAGTGCAATCAAGTGTTTAAAAAATAGTTATTTAAGAATTAAGGTTGGAAGGAACTTAATAAATAAAACCTTTTCGGTGAATGTATGGTCTAAGGTGTCACTCTCACAATAGGCAAGACTGCTGATGATGGAGAGATCAGGGTGCGATCCCAGTCGGGTGTACTGAAGAGGGTTTTTCCTAGATGGTTTTCCACTTTTCCACTCTCCCTCTACGCAAATGCGAGAACACTTCCTTTATCTTCCCTAACACATTAGCGTAGTTATTAGTATATAGGCGTATAACTCGAGTGGGTAGTAAGACGAGGTGCTAAGAAAGACTAAAAAACATTTGAAACTACCAACATATACATTTATTTTTTTGTTCAACATTGATGAAACTTTACTTATTTCTTAGATATTAAATATTACTTATCAATAGTGACAGTCACAGACCTGCATTATATATAGTTCGTAAGATAGTTGCCACGTGTTCTTAGAACCTATCTCTTCCCCTTCCTCCTTTCCTTAGTCTCTCCCCTCCTCTCCCCCTAGCCGATCCTATTCTCATCCACATCTACTGTCGTTCCATGAACGTGATATTACCGTCATTTTTGGTCTGCCCTTAAAAAACCGTTTACAACTGCGCCAAGACGACATCACAATAAAGATTAACAATAAGTACACAAATAAAAGCTACAACTGTATAGCTCAACTTAAAATATAAAAAAAGGAGAAACACTTATATGCTCCCTCTTGAGACCGAAGTAGCGACGATTTGCTGCAGATGCATCACGGAACACAATAAGGTAGAAACACTTCTTATTTTTTTACATTACTTACTGTCATAATAATATTTTTTTTTTACAAAATAAAACCAAAACGAGCTACAAGAGATGCCACTCAATTCTTGCCAGGGCATGGAGTGAGCTTTTGGAACTAAAGGGGCATAAGTAATGTAAGCTTCTATGAATACGTGGCTTAAAGTCCCAACCTTGGATGGTCTGGTTTACCACTTTTTAATAAATAGGCCTCCACTTTCCCTCCACATATGCGAATATATTTTCTAAGAATTCCAAGGGTCTCATCCTTATCCTATATATGTAAATATGCTGATATCCCAGATGCGATGCACAAAATTAAAATTTTAAAAATACATATATTTTGTGAGCTATAAGCTAAACTGGGAAAACTATTTTATACCGGTCGTTGTTTAGAAGCGAAAAATGGCTTCTTGCTTTTACTAACGTTAGGCTTTTTGTAGTAAAGCTAATTGAAAGCTCAGATATTTAGTGATTTTTGTTTGAATCTACATCAAAATACCTTTTTATTTATAAATATACTACATTACTACATTTACTAAATCGTAAACCCTGTCATAACAGCATCCCCACTTTTTGAAATAAGTTCCACTACTTAATTCCTTTATCAAGTTTTATCCTCTTTAAAATTATCTCCAAACAAGATGTTCAAATACTCCTAGTAAAAGCGAGGTTTATTAAACCTCTACTAAGAAAACATTTTTAATAATTACTTAAATTTAAATTACAATATACAAGAAACATTAATTTTACGAGAGTGTTTGCAGTCGATTTAATATTGAATATAAATCTATGTTTATAAGAAGGGTGATTTATGTCGAACACATGGTTTAAGCACAAAGATATTCGAGAAAAATGATTGATTTTATGGTGTATGATGAGAGGTTTGGACATTTAGTAAAGAATACTATGATTGTGCGTGGAGCTGAACGTGTAACGGATAACTTTCTGGTGATCTCAGTAGTTGAATTAGGTAGGAATTTTAAGAGGAAGCAGAGCAAGAGTAAATAAGCAAGTAATAGTGAAAGTGTAGGATGAAAGTGTAAGAGCTCATTGTGAAAGATTTCTGGGTGAAAGATTAACTTTAAATGGGCAGGAATGTAGTATTGAAATAAATGCTAAAGATGTAGAAATTCTTGGAAGAGAATAAAAGGAGTTCGTTGTTGAGTGCGTGATATATGTGTGGGAAGTACCGGTGGTGGGCAACTTCAAAAGAGATGCATGATGAAATTAACATGTGAAAGAATCTCCGAGAGAAAAGAAAGAAGCGTACAAACGAAGGATTGCTGTGAAGAGTGAAACATAATATAGGAGGTTGTCAAACATTTTGAAAAAGAAAAGGACTAATGCAAAGAAAGTATTAAAGGAGAGTAGGATAAAATGAGATTAAAAGAAAGAAAAAATGTAAATGATTTTGAAGGAAATATGAAGCTGTTTTGGAAATAGATAAAGAGAACGAAACAAGGAGGGCAATAAAAGAACTATGAAATTCATAATAACGTGGTGAGATGATCTGGGATTAAAACAGTATAAGAGAGCGATGAAGGTAGTATTTTGAGCAATTGTAAGGTGAAAACGTAGATAAAGTGGCAGAAAAAAGGAGAAATGTCATGATGCGTGAAATAATGAGTCTGAGGTGCTAAAAGTTGCTGGTGTGGATGGGATCACAAGTGAAATGCTTAAGTTTGGGGGCATGGAACATTTTGCCAGATTGTGTGAGTTATCCAATGTGTTTTCTAGAATTTCGAATGTTCCTTAATGCTGGAAGAATGCTGTAACTGCTACTTGGTATAAATACAAAGAAAATAAGAGTAAACGTAATATTTAAAAAGCAATTAGTTTGTTGGATATTCCAGGCAAAGCTTTTGGAGGGCACATGAAAAATTTGTGAACCAGATTTGGGGTGTGCAATGTGGGTTCATGCCAAATGGAGGTTGCATGGATCAGATATTTGCATTGAAACAAGTGATTGAGAAATGTATGGCAGTAAGGAAGAAAGTGTATAGTGCATTGGTTGATCTGGATAAAGCGTCCAATTGGGTGAAAAGGAGTAAGTTGTTGAATGTTTTGAGAGATAATGGTGTGGTTGCATGGTTAATAAATGCAATTATGATGGTGGATGATGGAAGTAAGAAATGTGTAAGCGTGGATGGAACTTTGAGCGAATGGTTTGATATTGAACAGAGATTTAGACAAGGTTGTGTTATGTCTCCATAGCTGTTTAATGTATTCATAGATACATGTATGGGAGTTTCTAGTAAGGATGCAATTGGTGTGCAAAGAACAATGTGAATGTGAGAGAGCTAAATCCAAATTATGCCTTACTGATGGCTGAGAATAAAAATTATTTTCAGAATGAATAAATCGCTTTAATGTGGTGACAGGCTGAATGGGTCTTAGTATAAATATCTCAAAAATTAAGGTGATAGTTTTTGATGAGGATGGATCAAGAAATGATTGACAGCTTAGCTTAAATTGAAAACTGTTAGAACAGGTGACTTTTTTTATGTATCAGGGCAGAATGTTTTATATAAATGGAAGGATGTTTGGTGAAAATAACAAATGGGTGAATGCATCTCATAGAGTAGTTGGATGTATGCGGGTTATTACAAATAATAAAGTAGTAAAGATTGAGGTAAATATGGCCGTATATTAAATTATGTTCACGCCAACATTGTTGTAAAGATGACAAGCGTGGGTGTGTCAGGATAAACACAATAACAAGGTGAATGTGGTTGGAATGAGATATATAAGAAATTTAAGTGGAAAAACTCTGATCGACAGAGTCAGTAATGTATGGGTGCTTAGGTAGTGCGGTTTTAAAGGGAATCCAATAGGTCAATGTGAAAGAAGCGTCTTACTTTGGTTTGGGCATGTTGAGAGGATTAGTGAGAATGGAGTTACCAAGCAAATATATTATGGAAGAGTGCGTGGGTCAAAAGGAAGGAGTATCCCATGTAAGACTTTGTTAAATATTGTAGACAAAAATGTGATCAATAGAAACATTAATATCTTTAAGAATTAAAGAGCATGTATGACTCGATGTATGGATGTTGTTGAAGCGAAGGGAGTATGCAAGGATAGGGTAGTGTGGAGAAAGTTAGAGAGGATGGATTAAGTATGGAGTTTTTTTAGCTATATGCATAGTTTGTTTGCCTACTCAATAAAGAAACAGCATGATTAAGTATGTTATGTATGTATGTATGTATGTATGTATGTATGTATGTATGTATGTATGTATGTATGTATGTATGTATGTATGTATGCATGCATGCACGCATAAGAGATACCTACATCATGATCTGGTTAAAACCTAATGTTCTTTTTAACACATTCCTCATCAATATTAGCTGCAGGAGACGGGTGGTAGAAGAGGTAATGAAGCTTAAAAGGTCACAAGGCCTGAAGTAAAGTCGTTATAAAAACACATAGCTAAGCATAGTCTATATCTTGTTATTTATATGATTTTAACAGCATGATTTAAAACCATTAACTCCTTTTGTCATAGCGTCTTTCCAATCTTTTAGGAGTCTTCGAGTCGGTTCCATACCAGGATACAAAAAGATCACTGGTTAATTGAGTTTTTTTCATTAAGTAGTGGGTTTACGTTCTGGGGTCTAGAAGTTGGGTTTTTATTATAAATATGTTACTATAGCCTAATGGTATCAAAGCGAAGTGAAAATGAATTCCGTAATATTAAATATTTGATTAATAGGAATGGTGGAATAGGATTTAAAACTTAAAGGGACAGCCACTATATTCAAGAGCCATATATCATGTAATCGATTGGAACTTGATGCCATGAATTACAAGACATTCCCGTCACACTATTAGTGCTGTCAATTCTGCCAATAACAGGATCATTAATAACACCCACATAATCAAATGTGATCTTAGTTTGTACACATAATAACTTCAGGAGTTACACCTAGTGACCTGATATATTCATTAACTTGACGTACAATTTCACACATGCATTCAGTTATTCACGTAGTTTTCAACTTTATTGACTTGAAACAAAATATCACGAACGAAAACCTAGCGGAAGAAATTATATTTCTTCTTTAATACGACTAATAGAACTTTGGTAAAAATAATGGCTTGACTTTAGACTGACAGATACACAACACCCAGGCCCCCAGCCGTTAACTTAGCACTGTGAAAGGGGGATACCCACATATCCCCGTTGATATTTTTTCGGCTATATCGGGAATAAAAACCGGAACCCTTAGCTCAGTAGGCAGACACCGACTGACTCTAAAGTATTTGAATAGTTATTCTTAATTTTCCACCATGCGTCTACCCCCACCTAGGTGGGCACGGGGACAAGGTCCACCTTGTCTTCTGGTTTGCTGGTAAAAATATGTTCAAGGTTAGAACATTGCCTGAGTGTACTGAGTACTTCTTATAAGTAGTTTCCCATTCTACCTCCATGAAAATGCTGGTGAATCTAGTTTAAATTTCTTTTCTTTCTCATGTCTTTCCAATAAATGTAAACACGAGGAATATATAGGCTGTATGTATGTTCTTACCATCTTGTCTTACTACTTGTTCGTATTATCCGCTTATGTGCTAAGTACTTTAACGACTTTAGGGATTTGTAAGGTTATATTTAGAGAAAGTGTACCCGCATTTGCATATAGGAATAGTGAAAACTATTTAGGGAAAATCACCCTCAGTACACCCTACTGAGATTCGAACCTCGATCTACCCATGATTGGCAGTTTAGTCTACTGCGAGAGGGATGCCTTAGATTATGCGGCCATCAAAGAAAGTAGCACGTAAGTGGGTAGTAAGACATGGTGTTGGAAAATAAAACAAATACAATTCTTCTTCACTTTGTATCTTGTATCGAAGCCAGCCCTTCAAAGAGATGCTCATTTAACTGCGAGGTTGATTTCTCTAACATGTAATTATTCAAAAGGATCCCCAAATTGCACTGTATTAAAATTTACTGTGTGGTTTGGTTCTATTTGCAAATTAAAACATATCTTGGATGGTTTTCGTGAGGGGAGGAAAAACTATCGTGTTAAATAGTGTGTTATGAGATGCGTTGATTTGTGAGTAAAAGGGTTGAAAGTCTAGTCTTACTACCCCTTCATACATCCCAACCCTTAAAAGCACCACATTTAAAATGATTAACATGGTGTGAAGTGGGGAAAGGGTTGGAGAAGGAATGGAGGTTGGGGGGTAAAAAGTACCTTTCGTATGTAAATTCAAGTAGCATCTCTCTTGTGAGCGGCGTTATTTATGGCAAAACACTGATTGTCCTCTTGCGTGCAAGATGGAACCAACAAACACTGAAGCAATATTTTATTTACTTTGGCCTAAAAACATGTTGTTACAAAAACTGTTAAATTACGGAACTTGACTCACACTCCCCCCTCCCATCCCACATTCTCCTCTCCTCTTCTCCAACCTCCCTCTCCTTAATTTACCCATCTGCGTGGCACTGCCCGGATCAGAGTCCGACAAGGGATGGAGGAGGTGGGGGGCTCGTTTTATAGGGGAGGGGATACATATCACCAAGCCCATCTTCCCCCTATAAAGGGAAAACTAGTGAATTTTGATGATTTTTTTTTAGAATTAATGGTCATTAGATCTTTATTTTTATTCAATTTTTTTTCTAACATATCACACACAAAATCTTTAAATCGGGAATCCTAATTTATCACCTATATCAGTGGTTCCAAAACTTTTCAAAATTAATGAATCAGTAAAATTATTTGTTTCGTACAAAGGATCGGCAGGATACATGTGTCTCCAGGGGCAAACAAAATATTTTCTAAAACATGAACTATTTGGGTCAAATTCCGATTCTTCACTGTATTTCTAAAACAATTCATATTTAAAAATTTTTGCCAATTTTAATATATTGATTTTTACCATTTTTACGTGTTTAAATCAATAATAACAACTTTAAGTCTGATATGTTATTTGATTACCCATTAAGGTTCAGTTTCATTTTATGTTTGAGAAAACCTATAAACAAACAAATTAGTTAAGTGAAGTCACAGACACGTAAATTAAGTGTGTGAGATTATTATAGGTCTCCAAAACCTCTATACTTGTTTGACTCGTGAATGAACCAAGGTAAATGTTAACGTGAATTATTTAAAAATTAAATTGATTGCCTTCAAAATGAAGTAATAGGAATTTTTATTCCCATTCTTAAAATACAAGACGTATAACTAATATTTTTTTTGACAGACCACCAACAAAGATCCCATAAACCAGTATCGGTCTGTGAACCACCACTTGGTAAACATGGATTTTAATAAAGTAATGTTACGGTTGTGTCATGAAATGCCAAAAGTTTGTTTAGAACGGGAGATTTAGTGATCTCTCCTTGGATTTAAGTTAATATTTTCCTATTTGATAAAATTATGCAGAAAATAAATGACTACTATACTATTAAATAGTATATTATATTAATAGAGATTAGCCATTTCTTACTTGGTCTAATATGTCCGTCTCGCAATATAGGGTTAAAAAAAAGCCTAAGTACTCTGTAGATTGCTTAGAATATTAGATTCAAATCACTTCAGATGAAATATTAATTGAAAAGCCGTTTTAGTGATAAATATATGTAAACGGATAGCAAGATAGAAAAACTATGTACTGTACATTCCTCGTTCAGCCTAGGCTCAAAGAATGTCCCTGTCAAATTTCGCTAAAATTGGTTCAAGTATTTGGAAGTTATTGAGAAACAAACCAATATACATATTTTTGAGCGGCCGCCATCTTGGAATGGATATCCATATAAAAAATATTCCTGCTAAGTTTCGCTAAACTTTCTCTACGCATTTGACAGTTATCGTGCAACATCCGGATAGACAGATGAAATTCAAAATGGTCCAGTTAAAACAGGACCTCGTTACACTTGGTCAATTATTATTTAAAGTATACCCACCCTCCACCTAACTCTCGTAGCTCACAATGTGAGGGTGGTCGTTGACCGACTGTTGCACGCGGGGGTGTTGCGCCGAGTGTAATGTGTGTAACAACAGCTCGGTGACAATGGGGGCATGCAAATGAGTTGCATAGCGACCATTAGCGCTTGAACCTTTTATCCTGAAACCTCTCGTGTGTGTTCTGGTCCATCGTGGGGCAGTAGCTGGTCAAAGTGTCGGGCCGTCTCAAACATAACTTTGGGCCCGAGCAAATCTTCATCTTAGTGCCTGCCTTACCTCTATCACATTGACATTGACATCGACAACATAATGGTACTAGAATGTATGTAAACATTCTAGAAGACAAATTATAAAATAAAATTAATAATAGGTCTTAACATATTTCTTAATCTGCTTCTGTGGTCGAACGTTCCAATTTGTTTTTCTCGCAATCTGCCAACAAGGCTTGAATAACAACTGGGTGTGCTAAGGTTTTTTCAATCAATTGTTTTCCCTTTATCCTTCATACAAATGCATATACATTTACTCTAAATTAAACCTTCCTCAAACCCTAACACACTAGAGTAATTATTATTTTATGGGTTTATAACCAGAACTGGCAGTAAGACACGGTGCTGTGCTAAACTNGGGGGGAACATTTACGTACTTTTTGTTAATTTTACTTTCTCGCTATTTTACAGGTAGAGAAAGTATTGTGATCGTATTGTGATCGTCAAAAAAGTCTAACTCTAGATTTTTATGAATTTCGACGTTGCATGACCCCCTGAATCCGAAAAAGTAGTTTTTGCATTTCTGTCTGTCTCTCTGTCTGTCTGTACCTCCAACTAGAGCCTAGACTTTTTACTAATCGGGCTGAAACTTGGTATCTAGGGTTTTCATAGGGTTGCCCCGAGGGATTTTTGGAATTGGATATTTAACCCTAAAATTAAGGGTAGATTACTGAAGGGCAAAAAGTGAGAAAGTTGATTTTCTCAAAATCGGCTCTAACGATTTTGATTAAATTTCATTTCTAAACATTTACAAATATTTCAAACAAAATAGCTGTTCTCAATATTTCGACAAAATGACTTTAAGGGCTCTGGTCTTTTGCATAAATTATCATTTTATATCATATCTCCGAAACTATTTGAGATATGAAAATACTTATTATTACAAATATGTATATATATTTATAATACAAATATTTTATTCGAAACATATTTTTATAAAACCAATAACATTCAAGCTATACGCAAATATTTATATTTTTTAATTTTTCGAAAACAAAAGTTAAAGTATTA
>CABFWO010005437.1:0-47879 GCA_902155825.1 Timema genevievae | reverse complement strand
TCCAGGCAGTAGAGAGGGTGGGTGGCGCGGCCTGTGCAAGTGCGGAGGAAAGAGACAAGGGCCGACTGAACAGTGAGGGACAACAAGTATACATTGCTATTGGCAATGAAAGCACTCTCAAGATATCGATTTGGGACCAAATCATTAGAGTCGTTTTTAAACTATATCCAAATTTTGAAAAATCCGTAATCAGTTACCAACCCTTAAACGACTTTGTATTCCAAAAACAACTCTACGTTGTTATTTGTAACGCAAAACATTCGCAAGATACATACACAACACACAACCAAACCAAACCGTTAAAACCACTTTTTAAAAATGTCAAGTTTTTAGAAAATCAGTCATCGGTAGACCACTCTTGAACGACTTTTTATTCAAAAAACAAATATACAGTTTTATTTGATATGTAAAAACACTCCCAACATACCCATTTGGAACCAAATCGCTATTTGCCATTTTAAAATTGTTTTACCAGCCTTGGTGACCACACGGTCGTGTTATACTAAACTGCCGAGGACTGGGAGATCGGGGTTCTATTCCGGTCAGGTGCACAGAAAGAGGTTTTCCTAAAAATGATTTCCCACTCTCCACGCAAATGCGGGTGCAATTCCTATAATTACACCTACCTCATCCCTAATCCATTAGCGTAACTAGTACATAGGCGTATAACCTGAACGGGTAGTAAGACGCGGTGAGAAACTGTGAGTGTGTTTCTATACTGTTGATACAACCTCACCTAAGGAGGCTAAAACATTGTTGAGGACTCGTTAAAAAGGTTAGCATTGTTACATGTTCATTGAACGTGGTAGTTCTAGAGAAATTCACCTGCAAAATACTATTACCATTTTAAATTAGAATTAAGTTTGATACATTTATTTTGTGTTTATTACCTATATTGAGCAAAATTACTGGGACAGGAACTACTTGCTAGCTAGTGAATCATACTATTTCATTTTTGTCATTTTCAAAAGTATTTTCTAATGGATTGGTTGATGACCCAAATAAAACTATTATAGAGTTTTAAGATATATTTAAATACATTCGTTTTTATTAGGCCTATGTTTTTTCTCATCGCTTCTTAGTAGTCGTTCGGGTTGTACACATGCATTCATTAATTATGCTAATAGAATAGTAATAAGGATAGTAGACTTTAAGAGAAAATGTACCCGCATTTGAGGGGAGGAAGAGTGGGTAACAATTTAGGAAAAAACATCCTCGCCCACTTCTAGACACCCGACCGGGATTCGAGCTCCAATAGTCCCATCACTGTCTATCCAGTCTAACACAAGAGTGACGTAGTAAACAATGTGACCACCAATAATGTTTACATTTTATTGTTTTAAATAATATAACGTTTTCATCAAGTGTTTGTGACTGCGTCTAACAACCTGTTCGGGTTATACGTATCTGAACTATAAATAAATTGTATGTGTTAAGTATGAGGGAGCTATACTTGAGAGGAAGTGCACCCTCATCTGTATGGAGGGTAAGTGGAAAGCCACTTTAAAAAATAATCACCCACAGTACGCCCGACCGGGATTCAAACTCAGATTTACCTCTTCCCGGTCATCCAACCTATTGTGAGAGTGACACCTTAGCCCATTTGATCACTGAATCTAATCTCATGGTTGTGTTCTTACCCTTGCCGGTGGGCACGTGGACTAAACATCTAATTCATATAGTTTGGTTTACTGATGACAGGAAGGTCAAGGTTTAAATAATGGCTGGCTATACTGAGAGTGGTTCTTTATAAATAGTTTTCTTTCCACGCAATTACGAATACCTTTCCTCTGAACTCTACCTTATCCATCCCTGCCACATTAGCGTAGTTATATGCAAATAGACCGGACGAGTAGTGACATGTGGTCAAAATAAAAGTGTGTTATCCATAATTCACCCACCCCTCTCCCTACTTATTCTGGACACAGCGTTGTTTTGTTTAGCACCGCGTATTGCCACCCCTTCGGGTTATACGCGCTCTACATTTTGGCAAGTATATCTTTTTTTGTCCCTTTATTATATTTTAGTCCAGATTCAACTGGCTACTGGCTACTGGCTAGTTCTTGTTCACTTGGTTTGGCACTTCTTAAAAGTGTATTATATTGTCACACCCCTTCCCCCCTTTCTAAAAAACTGACTTTGTGAAAGATCTTTAAAATCTGTCAACAGGTTTCAGTAAGATAGTGGAGTAAAGAGCGACATAGATCATAACTCCTTGAGGGGCTGTTCCCTACCTCAAAAATTCAGTAGATTTCAGTAATGTATTTAAAAGTGGTGAAACATTATCATTATTAATTATTTTATTGAATGTAGGTGATATTTATTCCTCACCTATGTTAGTCCTCCTCCCCAAAGCCCTGATCCGATAAGCGAGAAGTGACAAACGTGGTTTGGGAGGCTCTCACACAGCCCCCCATAGAGTAGTGTCTCCGCACGTAACTCTAAAAACCTCTTAGTCGGTTCCCAAAATTTTTCTTTTTCCTCAAATAATATTAATTAATAATATGCTTTTTGTTTGTTTCAGTTAACTTCGCGAAATGCGACAACCCGTCTGAGAACTACCCGAAAACCACATGGTGTGACCAATTGGTCGGTACGTGTTGGAATTTGCTCCCGTGCACCCCTTCAGGGTGCATTAGAGCATGCTTTATGAGTCTGAGTGAGTCTGAGTCCTCCTCCCTTTAACTTATTTCGTCTTCTTTGCTGTCGATGTGCTCGCCTCGGGATTCGATGTTCGTGGGTTCAAAACCAGCCGAAGTCGACGTATCTTTCTTGAGCGATAAAAATCCGTAGCACAACTTCATTCGGAGGGGAAGTAAAGCTGTCGGTCCTTTGTCGATTGTGGCTTGTAAAAGAACCCTGTGGGAATGTGAAAATACCTTTCCTGGCAAAATTGGTAGGTCTGTTTGCTCTCGCTCATAGAAATTATCGTGTGCTGATTCAACCACAAACGCTATTACACTTTTTCGCTAACAAAAGGCTCTTATAAAAATTTATTTTTATTATCTTATAATAATATATTTTTAGAGTAAGTGCTAGAGTTGCACCAAAATATTCTAAATGAGTTAGTTAGAAATAGTTCAATAAAATGAAGTGTTATTTGTAAATGTAAAGTTTTCCATGTAAAAAGCTAATGTTATTGATTGCAAAGCAAGATTGCGTGATAAGTCACATCTCGTAGCAAAGTAAAGGTTCGTGTTTGGCTCACTTCATAGTTGAAGAAGATAGAGGCTTTCTAGTTGAAGACATTAATCAAACACGCGCCCAAAATACACATAAAAACACACTTTTATGATACTTTACTACCTAATGACAAACTTTGTTTCAAATAATATGCTATCGGAAAATGGAAGCATTTGTTAGATAAGTTATTCGGTTTTGAGAAAGCTATAATTTTATTTATTGTTGGCTCTAGAAAAACTAAATCCGATTATTTTTACAAATTTTTTTTCATTTAATTTTTTTATATATACATATTTTTTCAATGATTAAAATTAAAAAGCTTATATCGAATGTGTTGTCAAAATTTGAGTGAAGATGATCTAGTAAAATAAACTATGGAAACGTGTATTTATTTGTTCACCTCTCAGCAAAATATAATTTTTCAAAAATTTAAATAGTCCGAAATAAGTTCCACTGGAAACTAAAATAGTTCTAAAAATATTATTCTCTAATCATTACTGGAAGATCGATTTTAACCATTTTGGTAAAACTTAAGGAAAAAGTTGTAATCTTTAATTTAGATGGTCCACATTACCTTAAATAAAAGGCAGGTTAATTACAAGAAAGTTTTTTTATTCGGTAAAGAACAAAACTCGCAGAGAGCGAGAGCGAGACATACTCAGCGTAGATAATAATAACAAATGGCCATAACAAACTAGCCGAAATAAACATAATGGGGCACGACCCCAAGACTCTAAGAAGGTACAGCGATGTATATAAACAAACAAACATATTTAAATTGTACCCTGTCCAGAAAACGAAGTATACCCATAATAACTACATATAGAAATGATAACCTGCTGATAAAAAGAACTATCGTAAAGATATACACAGGTCGCCCTTGGCGACTCTCCAGTAGTAATGTAAAAGACTAGAGCACGCTAAACAATAATGGCTCGTCTTACTTGCCATTTCAAGGCTCAATAAAAAGTTAACAAGAAATCTAACAAACATCAATAACCAACCTAACAACTAACATGGTTAATGAGCTAAGAGTGCGGGCTCGCGGCCCCAGATTTGAGCAACAAGTACATAATTTCAAACGATTAAGATTCTTAACTTTGACAAGTAAAGCCATATTTCCAACAAGATCCTATAAAATATCTTGCGCGCCAAGATGGCGACGTGATGAACCCCGAACCCATCCGTGAAGCGGACGAGACGTAGTCTGCTATTATAATAATTGTTTAAAGTTTGACAGAACAACTATGACTTCCAGGGAAATCCTGCAGCCTCATCAAGTTTTAAGTTCAGTTTTAAATTAAGTTTTAAATTAATATCGCCGAAACATTAAATTTAGAGTCCATGATGCCAACAGAATTTTGAAGCAAAAAAAAACCTAAGTCTAATTTGAACACTAAGTGTCTCACCTAAAAGAGTGAAGAGAAATGAGTAACTCGGCAATAGAGTCCAGCCGTTTTATACACAAAGCTACAATCACGTGTTCTCATTTCGCGGGAAGCACAGCCGGGAAGAGGGGTGAGGGGAGTGCACAGGTTCTAGACTTAGTCTCCGATGATCGGGCAGTTATTCAAATTGCGCGCCGGTCAGTCGACTGTTTAACACCAAAACACTTTCGTCGGCGCGCACGGATCTGCGCATTCGGACAGTATTGTGTTCGTTTCTTTCGGGCGAGGCGCGCTTGGAGGTGGACGTCGAGTCACGCCCCCTTAGTGGATACAAGTCGAGCCGTGATGCGTACGTGGTGGAGCAGCCTCGTTGCCGACCAGCCAAATAGGGGTAGAATTGGTGAGCCAAAACAGTCTTTTCTCTTTCATGTTTGTAACAACGTTACAAAGTAAACTCTTATGTTAGTGCGCCCACATTATTTGATTCATGTCGTGGAGGTACAGTCTTGCCTGATAAAATGATATCCCTTCTGGGTTGGTTAACAGGAGCAGTATTTTTTACGCGTCACTGAAAATAATAATTTAAAATACCAACAATTTTATTTTATAATCGCTTAAACCTTAAGCTCTCCCAATGTTAAAAAATATTCTTATTTTAGTTTTGTTATCATTGGAAATAGTTTAAGTAATTAGTATATCCCTTTAGAACCAAAATCCAAAACTGGTGAAATGTTTTGAAACTCCTCAGACTTAATATTTGGGTTCGTTATTAGAATGTTTTCAAATGTTTACTTTTGCTCACAAAACTAGGGAAAAGATTTGCAAACATTTAAACAAACATTGTTTCGAATCCAGACTTAAATGATGAAACATCGTTTCCTGTCCAGAGTTCAGTTGAATAAAACAGTGGTATTCATCTTTGTTCGCGTACCCCTAGGTAGTACTAGCTCAATATAGGGATAGGTTGTAATGAGGTGGACTGGGTAGAACTAGCTCAAGATAGGGATAGTTGGCATATTGTTATAAGTGCGGTAGTTAACTTTTGAGCTACTAATGCCATGGAGTAAGTAAATTTTAAATGTATATATATATATATATATATATACATTTAAAATATATATATATATATATGTATGAAAAGTATAATATGTATTTTTTTAAATTGTATCCAAAGATGAATTCGCGTTCCCCAGATTGAATACCACTGGAGGAAAAAATGTCGACATTGTTGGTCAGGGCCGCCGCTAGGGGTGTTCAACGATGTAGTCGCACAGAACCCCATAATTTTGGGGGCCCCACACTTGTTTAAAAATAACAGAGGGAGAAAACCAAGTTAGAATGGGAAATGTTTGCTTAGTACGCTCCCTGTACATGTATTTGCCTTTTAGGGAATTTCTTGATACCCTATACTGCTGAAAACAAATGTTATTACATTAAATTTAAATTGAGAAGTTTTTTTGGAGGGGGAGTTGAGGTAGATAAGTTGGCACCTCGAAACGAAGTTTTCCCAGGGCCCCACTTCTGCTAAGAGCGGCACTGATGTTGGAAAACACGCAGTTTTGAATACATAGCATTGGTGGCCACGTGGTGTGGTATCTAGCCTTCTTCTATCAAATAGTCATGTTTTGATAGGGTCACAATTTGTGGGATTGTTTTATACGGTTCTATATAAAATATCAAACATTTGAAAAAACTTTAGAATTTAAATCTAAATTTTTTAACTGATCAGAACTTTCACATTCATTTTGGTGAAAACAATATTAAAAATTATATAACCATTTCTTAAATAAATTGGTATTTCTAAACGTCTTCAATTCTTCTCGTTGCTCCTTAACAATTATAATTGCACTCGACAGCCAGTCAGAATAAAAAAAAAGAAAAGGTCCATTGTGTTTCAAGTTTTCTTTGTAATGTGCAGTCACTAGAGACTTATTTGTGTGGCAGGATTAGGGTACTTATTAACGAGTAGCGGGGTTAGAGACGGGGGAGGCCAGTCTCTACCTGAAGATTGCTCGGCGATAACCGTCTAGTTAACTCGAGGAGCTCGTATTTTGTATTTACCTTCCAGTAAATTTGAGTTTGAAGTGAGTCGTTTAAAAAATGCTCACTTGATTGCGCTGTAGTCACTGGAGATCGCACCTAGCGATCCCAACGTTGAAGGAGTATCTTCGAAAAGGAGCGCAACACGTTTAAACTAGCGGTTGTGGATCTATTCTTTTCTTGTCTGTGGCCTTGTTCCATTCCATGATCACAAAACTATGCAAACCCCGCTGTTAAAGTTAAACTATTATTATTATTATTGTTATTAAGATTATTATTATTATTATTATTATTATTATTATTATTATTATTATTATTATATCACTGCGTCTTACTAACCGTTCGGGCTATACGCACAAAGTTAAACTAATCTGAAACCAAAACACGTACGTTGCCAGACTGACTCGACTCGATAGCGCATACGCAAAGCCTCCCAACTCAGCCGACATTTTGGGTTGGTCGTTTATTATCTCCAACAAATAATCCAACACAACTTGTTGGCTCAGACCAGCTCTCCAAACACCAACATGTTGGCCAACATCCCTAACAAGTTGGGAATGCGTTTCTTTTGTAATACAACTTGTTGGGATCGTGTTGGCCAACATGTTGTGTTACAATATAAACGAGGCTTTAGTACTTTGATTTTTAAATTATAATAAAATCAGTTATTTAAAAGTTGTACAGAAATTCTTCAGTGGTTCTGAAGATTCAACCAATGTATTTTCATCAAACATTAGAATAGGCCTTTGAAAATATTAGGAGGGCACATGTGTACAGAACACGATAAATATTTTAAATAGCAAGATCAAACAGACTGATGGGAAGTTAAGCCCAAAGTTGTTATATTATTTGCCTGCTCAGAGCATATATTTCAAATATGTAGTAAATATTTTTTGTAAACATTAAAATTCAACTCTAGAAACACCCAAACCGAAATACCAGCGCAACCTTTCTTTAAAACTTAATGAGATCATTAAGATCATAAAGATAACGTGATCTTTTTTAATAAAAAAAAGATACATACAAAATTAGGGCCAAGACGCATTTATGAGCAATTAGTCTTATCGTGAAAACAATCGACTTATTGTGTTAGTTTCTTGAATGTTTTGATTCCTTGGGTCATCCTTTGGGAAATGTTCTGAAATGTAAACGTCCGCAAAGACCCAGTTCATTGAGACTGGTCCCTGAATAATCTTATCACTTTATCATTACTTTCCTATTTAATGATCATTTATACTTTATTCAATGTCTAAATATAATTCCCATTAAATATCTTTCTTCTTAGTAATACAAATTTTTGAAGATTTTATCTAAGTTCGGGCCAACAGTTCAGGCCTTTTAGGGTTCAACAAGGGTATTATATTCATTAAGTAGGTCATGGCAGGTAGCCAAACCCTAAACCTAAGGATATGACCTATCTTCCCTCTGGACATTTTAATTCCTGTATGAATGTCGCTTCCCTCAACCTTGATCAAGCACTGTGCTACATTCAAATAAGATGAGAATGCTCAAGTTATGACCGGAAACAATACGGTCACCGTTTGCTAAACAACATTAGATTAAGGAACCAAATGAAGCATTTGTTTGCTATTTAAATGTTGGGTGATGTCACAAATGTTTATTTTAAATGGCCAGTTTGGACAGCATAAAGAATAGTAATCGTCTTGTTTTGTATTTGTGACTCCCCCTACAATATCCGCTTCGGTGGCCGTATGGTATAGTTAGCCAGTGTTTTTACCTCTTGAATGGTTGTTGTTGTCAAATTGTGAATTGAAAGGCTTTCCTCAGAAGATGTTCTTCTTCCCTTGTCTACTACTCCCCCTGATAAGTTTGCTTTTGGTTTCCGTTCACACCATGCGAACGACCTGGCAGAGAACGGTCCTCCTATAAGAATACTCGAGTGATCAGAGCTTCCAATCGATGTCGGTACTCAAATAGTTGTCAGGCGACGTCTTCTTTCCGGGAGGCAGGGAATAGGTGATGTGGTTGTAACAGTATCTTAAACAAGGTATCTAGGAGGGAGACAGGGAGTATGTGAAGGCTGTAACAGTATGTTTAAAAATATATCTAGGAGGGAGACAAGAGGGGTTCGCCGATGACGAAGAGGATGATTTTCAAATTCCAGCGTACCAATATTCTGGCACCAAAAGGGGCCATATATATATATTTAAATGCCCCTTTGGTTCCTATTTTGGGCTCAAAATCTATAATGTGTAACAAATAATTGCACTTCGCCATCATTGATCGTATTTCATAAATATGGGAACCATACTTACTCTATGACATGAGGAACTCAAAAGTTCATTGCCGCACCCACAAAATTACACCACCTATCAGTAGAGGGCATGATGACCTGGGACAGATTGAACTTTTGACCTTGACCAACTTTCAGGTCGATTGGATGTTATTTTGGGATGGCGCCAGTTTGGCGGCTTGACGTATCGAGACAAGAATAAACGACAGGTGATCTCGCAACCCTGATGACGTCAGAACATATTACTCATACCTGGTGCCAGATTTGTGGCACGTCCACTTGAGACAGGAATAGGTTACGGCTGATACGTGGATATTATTTGTAGACCTTGTATTTTCCCAATGACTTGTATTTATTTGGGACCCAACCCCGGTGCCAGTTTGGTGGCTAGACATGTCGAGACAGGAATATACCTCGATTTTTGTCGCAACCCTGATGATGTCAGAATTTATTACTCATACCTGCGCTAGTTTGGAGGCTAGACAAGTCGAGACAGGTATATACCACAGGTGATGTCGCATTGGGTTTTCCCTGCAGGGTGATGTCACAATGTGTTTTGCCCCGGTCATCACCACATGTTGAAACAGGAATATACCGCGGGTGATGTGGCATCCTCAATGACTCATACCTGGAGCAGGTTGGGCGGCTAGAAAAGTCGAGATAGGAGGAATTTATCCGACATGTCGATATATTACTAAGTCATGGGTGATGTCGCTATCATGATAACGTAGGAATCTGTTTCTAGAATCAATTTGAGTGCCAGAGTAGTGGCTAGACATTTTGATACAATAACAGGTCAAGGCTGATGCCACAACCATGATGACGTAATAATCTATTTCTGGACTCATACCATTTGCCAGAGTGGCGGGTCAACATTTCGATACAAGAATAGGCCAAGGGTGATGATTCATGCTTGGATACAGGAATATACAACGGGTGATGACTCATAAATGGCGTCAGATTGGTAGCTCGACATGTCGGTACAGGAATAACCGTCGGTTTATGACTCATAACTAAAGCAGGGTTGTTGGCCAGGTTAATTTGGTGATAATTTGCCAGTATATATTATAGTCAAACACAGCATAAAATAGTGTCAATGAGGCTCTCCAATCACAAAACAGGATGTCTGGGAATATATACCCTCGGTTTCCTTAATTAAAATCACGCGCTCCAATCGGAATCGACATTTCAAACTTTTATACGGCCCTCGGCCACGTGTTGTGCTCTCCGCACGAAACTTCTTGATGTCGTGTGATCTCCCGGCTCTAACGCCGGTATTGGTCACATGATGCACGACCAGTCTCACGGTAAAAGATGTTGCTTGCTCCATTCTGCCATTCCGTAGATCTCCCGCAAACTTAGTTCAAGAGACGTGGCAGCGCGCTCCCCCGAAAAAGTTGTGAGCCAGGAGCCAACAGGTTGTAGTAGCAGGATCACCTGGGCGTTAGAAGGTGGCTGGAACTGTACAGCCGACCCCGCGCTCTTAGAGTTGCAGATTCGCCAGCTTGTGGCGCGACGGCCCGGTGAGACGGTGCGAACGACAGATCACAGGATTAACCGTGTTGAAGCGGGCATATCGCTTCAACAGAGAGATTTCATGATTAGTCAAACTAATCTTCTGAGTAGGATGAGTGTTCCTAAAAACCTTTGATGTGACCGACTTGTAGTTTCCCAATTCTTGCCACTCTGTATTGCTAAACACAGCACGATTTCCTCTGCATTTTTCTGGTTGGACAAAGAGCGTAAAGTTGTTCTTGATACTCGTGCTTCGTCAAGTGTAAACAGCCTGATGAAAATACTGGTTATGGTGATCGAGCGGCTTCACCGGCTTTGCTTTGCGGGTGTAAACGTCTTGCTTGACCTTATATGATGTTTGGTCGCTTTGACGATGGTCGTGTTTATGGCTGGCACGCCTTCGGGACGCTCTTTTATAGCCGCTGGAGGAGGGGGGAGACAGGGCGTACGCTAATTTTACGCAGTCTCTTGAAGGTTGGCAGGACTTTGACGTCTTGAAAAATGCGTTGTAGTATCTCAACACTTTGTCATCGTTGTATGTATGATTGGAGGAGTGGGAGGAGAGAGAATATGGCAAGGAAAATCTTCATTGGAATGTTCTGGGTGCGATAGAGAAGGTATACTCGTATGAGACAGTAAATGGCCGCAAACGTCTGAGGATATGCCTTGAAGTTGTGGCGTGTTGTTAGACAGCAAGAAACGTTATTGCTTATAAATTCCAAATTTGACTTAATACGGAGGGTCCAGAACTGTCGAAGTATTCTCCCACGCCATTCTTGTCAATAAAAATGGCGACCCAACGTGTCCCAGGTTTGGTACGTGGATCCATGTTTGTGACGAGAGCTGCAGGGCGTGCTATTCTCGTTGGTAGTTGACCAGCAGGGAAAACGCCCAATAGCACGGGAGAGTTTTCAACGCACGTCTTATGGTGTATGCTTCCATCTTTAATCAGCTAATAATTAAGTCCCCAAACGATGGAGAGCGAACGGAAATTACAAACAGAACTATGTGCGACCCAATGCCAATGTTTTCAAAGATAAACATCCTCTGTCGTACAGATCCACTACCGGCGTAGGCATGTATTTGACTAGAAACTTTTTCTTTTCTGCCCTCTTGACTTAGACGGTTTCTGCACGCATTGTGACACGGGAGATGAGGGATTCGAGCAGACTGTAATCCACATCACCGCTATCCCAGGGAATGCCGTGCAGTTTGTTGACGTTATATTTGGCTTACATTTAACCGCAGTGGAAAGTTCCTCGATGCCGTAAGGGGTTTTTATCTCCCAATGTTGAAGTAATGTACCGCATACAAATAAAACACTCAGTTCATTGACGATAAACTCTTTGTTGTCGTAGATGTAGCTCTGGAAATCTACAATGACATCCATGATTTAAATGACATTTTTACTTCTACTCGAGTGATGGGATACTTTGTGTGGCTGATGTTAATGCTTTGGCATGGGCCAACAGGACATACGGCGCCATTTTGAAACTTCACACAAAAAACCTACCTCGACGATGTGAACTCTAAACTGAGTTATTGCAGATGCAGCTATAAGATTGAACGCTTCTCTGGAACGTACTATCTTGACCCTGAGCTTGGTACCGTTAAAAAGGTATTTCTCTGTGTTAAATACGTCACCGTGTAGATATCCCAAAAGATCCCCCGTCCTAATTTTTGCAGAGATACTATGACGGGTCCCTTGTTGGTGTTGTTAACCTCTTCAAACGTGTTGTAGGTATCTGCGTACCATAGCCGCAGGTCAGATGTGTTTTTTTGGACTCACTGTTGTAATTGAGCAACGTCTCGATGTAAGATCTCTACGCATAAGTGTTGCTGGTCGGTGAGACGAGTTTTTTTGTTTAAAAACACCCACATGTGTGAATAGCGAGTGCATCCAGTCGCTTATGGGCGATTTGATCCACCTCGGTGAAAGCGCCCCCGTCGGGTTTCATTATTTTAGCCTTGAGACATAGCATGGTCTGTGAAAGAGCTATACTGGTACAGAACTCGCCTTAACTGATAACGGTAAATTCGATGGGTGAATCATCTGTGAAGGAATATACAGGTTTGTTCTGGATCCATTGTCCGCATTCGAGAGTGGTTTGTGTCAGTGTCACGGAGATTATATCGAGTTCGCTGCTGGCACACTCGCAGGACTGTGGGTGTAGAAAAGACATTTCAAATTAAAATATCTACAGCTTCTTTCTTCTTCTTGGTGACATTTTTACTTCGGGCAAAGACAGAATACTGACGTTGGTGATTCTTACGACGCCCTTTATAGCCTGAACCGGACAGCAGTGTGTCGATCTTCTCCTCCTTTCGTTTCAAGTTATTTCCAGCCTCGCTGGCACGCTGGCGTAAGTCCTCTCTGAAAGGAAGACGCTAATTGGCGACGTCAAAGGGCACATCGATGCCAGTATGAAGCACCTGTTTTCCAATGGCTTTAACACAGCTTCTCAGCAACGGTACGACGCTCTTGAACAAGCCACTGAAAAAACTCACTATTTCATGCCCGTGTTGATAGAGAAAACCGTGGTAGATTAAAGATATTCCTTTTCCAGCCTTGTTAACGCAGTATTTTTGTTAGGGACAGTTCATGTTGAGCAGCTCAAAAATTAGGTTTCACGCACACTTTTCCAAACTCAAATGGCACAGGCTCACCAGTATCTCTTCTTATTTTTATTTCCAAGCTCTCAATTTCCCGTATAAGTACGGGCACGTAGTGCAACGTAGTATAGCTAACGGTCTTATTCAAACCGTATAAATCATTGGAGTTGGTTGTTGATACCAACTATACCTAGAGGTGGTACCAAAATGTCACCCACGGGCAATGATCGACTCTTTTTTTTTAGCACCGCGTCTTACTACCCATTCAGATTATACGCTTAAGTACTAATTACGCTAATGGATTAGGAAGGATGAATTTAGATGAAGTGAGCCCGCATTTGCGTGGAGGGAGGGTGGAAAACCCTTTAGGAAAACCACCCCAGCTCACCAGACTGAGATTCGAACCTTGATCTCCCTTTCTTCGGCAGTCTAGCTCAACACGATGATCTACTTTATCAGTGTAAATGGCATCTGGGAGGGTAAGCTATTATAATTTTTGCGACGCATGGCGCATTTTTTGTTTTGATCAAGTAAGTGCCAGGCTCTTTCCTGAGCTGCAGACATAGTTGGATGGATAATGTAAACACATTTATCTCTAAAGAAGCCAACGTTATTATGCTGACTTAATTGTTCAGGGTAGAGTAAGAAAATAAGACCTGGTTTTTAAAAGTTTTCACAGCGTTGAGAAAGTTAATCAAATTGACTATAATACCATAGGTGACCTGGTGGTCTAGCGGCAAGGTGTCAGACCTCTGTGCTGGGGGTCCGGGGTTCAATCCTCAGTCCCGGCACAGATTTATCTGATTGCCAAACCCTTCCTTCACCTCTGACAAGATGTGTATTAATCACAACTTGTGAATGTGTGAAATGCCAGACCTCCACCGTGGTTCGGATCCCACGTTAAACTGTGGGTCCTCCATTTTCATCTCACAATCACCCTACCATTACACATTTAGCATAAGTGCGTATAACCTGAACATGTAGTAAGACGTCGTGATAATAATAAATAGTACCGTAGTTTCCAGCTGGTATATGATCTTTGTACACGCCCTCTGTGCCATTTTCGTCCTCCATGGTGTATCATATAATATCACTGGTCAACAAATTGAAACTTTTTTCTGTATCTGGTTTGTAAATGGTTAGTTCTAACTAATTTTAGGGTGCTAAATTCAGTGGAAAAATCAGATTCTCTTTATTACGTCACTTTTCCAAGATACACAGAACTAATACAAAGACAATAATACAACATTATCAACTATTTACCATTTTAAATACAAACAAAACATAGCCCTCAGAACTCACCTAGGTTTTCTTGATAGCGTAAAAAACTAATTTAAACCAACAAAAAGCAGTAAAATAATCCACATTAAGCCATGATTTTAATTTTTACTAAGTTTAATGTCATTTTTCTTTGACAAAATGGGATGACGATGCTTTTCTTTTGTACGATGTTTCATCAGTCTCTCTCAAAAGAAACCAACAGTAATCTCCTATCATCGAAAGGTTCCAGTGTCCTTGGTAACGATGCTCCATGGTCAGGATATCTTGGTGAAAGCGTACACCCTGTTCGTCAATAACAGCATCACAATTTTCTGGGGAAAAGTCAAGGTGTAAAAAGTGATTTTTAGTGACATTCTACACCCCATGTTCTTGTAGTTGTCCAATTGACCACTCACTATGGAAACATATTTTACGTCTCTTCTGTTGCCCAAAAAGGCGTAAACAATGGCTTTGAAAGAGAACCAAGCAGCTAACTCGATATTTGTAAGATTAGAATCAAATGTTGGATCTTCCAACAATGCCCTAATTTGTGGCCCAATAAATACACCTTCATTTAGCTTTGCTTCACTCAACTTGGGAATTTTTTTCAAATGATTAAAGGCCTGACCTTTTTCAAGAGCTTTTACAAAGTTCTTCATCAAGCCTAACTTTATATGAAGCGGAGGCAAAATGACTTTACTCCGCTCAACCAATGAAGTAAATTTCACATTTTCCTTTCCAGCAATGTATACTTTCCTCATAGGCCATTCCTTGACTTTGTAGTGGTTCTTGGTGTCTCAGCTGTCCTACAAGCACAAAAAAACACACAGTATTTTGGGAATCCACCCTGTCAATCTATGAGCAGTGCGACAACTTTTAAATCCCAGCATATCTGCCACTCATAATCTTTATATTTGATTCCCTCCATCAGCAAAGCCATACTTTCATAAGTTTCCCTCATGTCCATCACATGCACCAAAGGCACTGATGGAAGATTATTGCCATTACGCAATAGCACTGCTTTTAAGCTTGCTTTAGATGAATCAATAAATACTCTCCACTCATGTGGATTATGTTGAACACCCAACTCCATCATCAAACCATTCACGTCTGTGCACACACACATTGAATTTTTCATTTCAAAATATCCAGACAAACGGCTATTACTTGTTCTAAAACTTGAAATATTTGTACCTTGCTCTAGAAGGTTCTATTGTTGCACCCTAGAACCAACAGTTCAGCTTTCTGTTTAGAAAGTTTCAAATCATGGACCAAATCGTTCAGTTCCTTCTGTTATGAGGTGAGGCGATCTGTCATGAGTTTCAGGGATGTACTCTTACAAAGGTCGCGCATCTTCTGATTCACTTTCCTCCTATGGTTCTGATGCAGTGGTTTGCAAGGGACAAGCACGAACAGGTAAGCCTTCCCCATGATGCACAGGCATATGAACTGAAGAAACTTTAGGATATTTAATTGTATGTTTAGTTTTACTGGTATGTCCTCCAATATTTGTCAGGCAAAAATAAGTCCATATGATCTTTTGGCTTGCACCAAACCATTGGAACGTCAAACGGCATGGCTCGGTGGTTTCTTTTCATTCATTCTATAAGGGTAGTTATGCAGGTTATGCAAGCAATATGAGGTGCAAAGGGTTTATCCTGATCTCCAAGAGCACAATAAAAGTACAGTTTATAAGCCTTCTTAACTAAGCCAGTGATTGGCTTTCTTTGGGTTTTGGAGTGAACTTATCACATACATAGCAAAAGTTATCGGGGTGGTTTACACAACCACGAAGTTTACTAGTTGTCATTACGTTAAGAACACTGTACTAACTATAACCTAAAATATCAGAACGTCTCACTAGTTCACACAGGAAAAGCAAAAACACACAATTACACAAACTAAGGTATCAATAAAGAGAAATATTCAAAGTGACTAACCCCATCCAAGTTTCAACACGCACTAAACAGCAGGGCTAACTTGGCTAGCTGAGTCACCAATGACAGTAACATCCCCCCTCAACTAAATTGCCCTGCCATCTAGTGACTATTTTTAGAACTTCTTACATCATATATTGCATCCAAGTACAGCATAGTAATAAGTCATGAAAAAAACAAAAACACAAACAACACAAAAATCTAAAAATTAACAACTCAAATATCTTAAAAGTCTTATGTGACAGAGCATTTCCGAAGGAAGATTCGGATTCTACAACCAGAAATACATATTAATTGATGTATCACACACCATATACAAAATGGCTGCTAACCAGTGTATTTTGCCCCGCCGGTACGGTACGGACGTGAAAAAGCAACGATACTGAAATTCGGCCGTCGAGTGTGAGACAATAAGGGAGTGGCGTGGCGAAATTAGTGTCGGTATTTTTCGGGAAATATTCCATAGAGCTGTCACTCGTCAAGGTGATTTAAAACTGATCCTTCATGGCAGGGCGCACGAATTAAACTTGGCGGGATAACCTATCCACTGAACGTACACTTTCTTTCTGGCACCAAGTGTTTGCCGAACTCTGACACGGCACGAGAGTTCCCATCCCACTCTAGAAAAATCCATTTCATGGGTTCTTATTAGCATATTAATTAATTTACGGACTTGACAGCTATGACGCTTATTTCTTAATTCACTGATTTCTGTATGTGTTGTTTTAATTTTAATAATCTAAACCTTGAATACTCCCAATGCGTCTTCAATCGTGTCTAATCAGCAGCGTGCCTGCAGCGTACCCTGAAAACAACTCGCGGCTCACGACCCGCAGATCGCTCGCACCCACCTTACATTACTAATGAACCTGGGACTTTAATAGGAAGATCGTCACAGATCATCACTGGTAACCAATGTTTGAGGGGAGGGGGGAAAACAGCTTCTTTTAAAAAATAGTAGGCCTATTTGCCACCTTTATTCATCAAATTTGATGTTAATTAGCCATACTATTCAAATTAAGATAAAATGACAAGGATGGTAAATTGTATGAACCCACACTAGCATGTCACCCGGAGATAAAATATAAAACTGAATTTAAAAAAAAACCGTTGTTAGTTAATTTCTAACCACACATTTGGAGTTACCTAACCCTGCCGGTTTCAGTATCGTCTGAATTTGATATAGTTAGAATATTGTGAACGTTCCCCTCCTCCATCATGATTCAATTAGACTAACTAACTAAGAGCATTTTGCGACCAAGCAAGTAAATAGGGGTTTGCGACTTAAGGGGAGGCCAGAAAAGGACAGTTTTTTGGTTTGTTTTTTGTGGCAAAACTTTTTTGGGACAAAATAAATAAAATATTGCTCCAATACAAACATAGAATTTAATTTTCTTCACATAGTGACCTAAAAATTTCTTGAAAATCTGTAAATGGTGTTCTGGAATTTAATGATAACTTTTTATCTTAATTTGAAAAGTTTGTTAGATAATGCCACCATGCTCGTGAAAGATATTCAGGAACTGTTGATATCAACATGTGAAGAAAATTAAATTATATGTCTGTACTGGAGTAATATTTTATTTATTTCGGCCAAAAAAGGTTTGCCATAAAAACTACAAAAACATTGACCTTTTCTCGCGTCCCCTTCAACCCCACCTTAATGGCTCGCAGGATTGACGGATGAGCTGGAAACTAAAGTACCTTGAAGAGCGGTCCGTAAATAGTTTGATACGTTGTCGTTTACATGGAACTCTGCAAACCAAAATAGAAGTGGGGAGGGTAATTACCAAACAAACCGCAACACTGCTTTATTCTGCGGCTATTGCCAATAGCACCGACACTTTGGTGGAAAACAACTTTCTTGATCGTTTTTATTAGTAACAACAAAATAAAAAGTTGGGTGAAATAAATGATAATTGCAACCCCACACCCTAAATCTCCGTCTAAACGTTGGCCCACTCACTCTCCATTCATTAACCAAGTCCCAAGAGATTGGCCGCTGCCCAAAACATCGAACTTGGACGATTTCCTACTATTTTTCAGGAACTTTTTTTTGTATTTTATGAAGAAATTACTATATTGAGTACATCTGATCTTTTTGTGTCTCCTCAAAGCATCGTTGTTACTTATGGATTCTGTTTTTCCATAACTTTTCCAACATGTGATACCCAACGTAAACATATTTCAATTGTTTTCATGTCAAATAATTTTAGTAAAAATTTAAATCATTCAAATTAGAACTAAAATAAAAAGCAGTGAAGAGGAATTCAAATGTGTAGAGCTGTGCACATTAAAAGTGCACTTAAAACTCCCCAATGGAAATAGCACAAACATATTTGCTTTGATAGAATGTATATAAGGCTTTATTTTCTGTTTAAACAATAACAAAATAAAGGTGCGTGTAAAGATGTACGACTTGTAGCCACCATTTTGATGTTTAAGTACAGGGCTCTTCTACCACACTCACTATGCAATAAAGTCGCTGCGAATGCGATTGAACTGGATAGTAAACCCATTGAGGCATATATCGCTCAGATGTTTCGACCACATCATGGAGCCGATATTGAATTAAAATTTAGATTACAGAATAATAATTAATATCTACCAAAGTAAAAAAAAAAATCCTGCAAATTTTAACTTCCGTAAAATTGAGATAACCCTTCACAATTATTGTAAACTATATAGAAGTGCGTTCTGCATATTTGAAGAATTTTCATTTATTATATAAAACATTTTATTTTTACAGCACCTACATTTTGTATATAATTGCCCTTAATTAGCGCAATAATAGCCAAAAATAGTTTCTAGTGTTATTAAAGTTTATTATTATTATTATTATTATTATTGTTATTATTAGCACCGCGTCTTGTGAAATGAAAATGGAGGACCTATCAGTTTAACGTGGGATCCGAACCACGGTGGAGGCCTGGCATTCCACACATTCACAAGTTGTGATTAATAAACGTCTTGTCAGAGGTAAAGGAAGGGTTTGGCAATCAGATAAATCTGTGCCGGGACCGGGGATTGAACCCTGGACCCCCAGCACAGAAGTCTGACACCTTAGCCCTAGACCGCCAGGTCACCAGGGTTTGAATTAAACTTACCAAGTGATGACATTACTTATACAAACCAAATAATAAACAATAAAAACAACATAAACTCTGTTTTTCTTCACTCACAGTTAACCACAATTGTTTACCAAACCAAACCCGCCTCGGTGGCGTAGTTAGCTAACGCGCCAGTCGTGTTGAGCCAGACCACCGAGGACGGGGAGATCGAGGTTCGAATCTCGGTCGGGTGAACTGGGGGCGGATTTTCCTAAATGGTTTTCCACTCTCCCTCCACGCAAATGCGGGTTCACTTCCTCTAAATTCAACCTTCCCAATTCCTAATCCATTAGTGTAATTAGTACTTAAGCGTATAACCCGAACGGGTAGTAAGACGCGGTGCTAAAATTAAATTAAATTAAATTACCAAACCAAGCATTAGGAAAAGTTCCTTTTTTCTTGCCATCCACCTGTCACTAGGCTGAGGTGATCCTAGAGATGTGACACAGAACATTTTCAATTATTATTTCTGTAGATTAATTTCAACTGATTAAATGGATAATAATAACAATAATATAATAATAATTAGCTGTAGTGGTAGTAGTAGTAGTAGTATTAGTAGTAGTAGTAGTAGTAGTAGTAGTAATAGTAGTAGTAAGAAACACCCGCTTCGGTGGCCGCACGGTCCAACGCGCTACTCTCGCAATAGACCAGACTGTCGATGACAGGGAGATCAGGGTTCGATTCGGGTGCACTGAGGGAGGTTTATCCTAAATGGTTTTCCACTATCTCTAAACATGCGGGTGCAATTCATATAAACTAATCTTCCTCATCCCTAACACATTAGCGAAATTAGTACATAGGCATAGAACCCGAACGGGTAGTAAGACGCGGTGCTAAAAAACTAGTAAAAAACAAATGAATGCGAGCCTTTGCTATGTTATGTTCATAAATTATACTTAAATTTTTTTTATTATCATTAAGTTAATTCAAATAATTTTAAGGTTGGTCCGACATTTGTCTCCTCCCATATCCTCCGTGCTGCCTAACTACCCCTACCCCGTTTTATACCCACACTGTATTTTGAAGTCTAATACCTCTACAATTTAACCCCTCCACCGCTAGCCGCCACTGCAGAAAATTTTCCGATTCAAAACTTCCTGGAAAATGTTCATCTCTTTTCATCTCTAACCGTTTAGTTTCAAGTTTTTCTTGCAGTTTCAATGAAAAATACGGAGTTTAAAAAAATAAAGAATCTACTTTATTCATGTTAATAAATCACTTTCACTCGTTACCTTACTTCTTAGGTCTTTAACACATACAAAATACAGGCTAAGACAAAATAGAAGCCATCTTTATAGAATCACGGACTCGCTGAGACAGACCCCATAAGCCACGGTGGAATGACCTTGAGATATATCTCTCACTGGACAGTTTCTCCATTATTAGTTATTGGAGTCAGCGTCGCGTGATGATTGGAGCGAGTAATGAATCCTCTCGGGACTGGAATACTCTTCTTTAACAAAACCAATAATGCACTGTGTGCACAGAATGGTGCTCCACTTCATATTAATGTTTTTTTATTTTACAAAACATGTTATAAAATAAACAGAAAGAAAAACATATTTTTCCATCCGCCCCAGACCATATTAAAGATTCCGTTGTTTGGGCCCTCGTGTGAGCCGATTCTAAATCTGTGCGGAGCGGACTTGTTAAAAACATTGAAGCGGGCTATCTATCTATCCTCTTTCTCTCTCTGTTTAGATTCGCATCGTGGCATGATATATTGACAGGGGGTGCGGGGAACATGGCATGCGATGGGAGCTTTCAAATAAACACCGTCTCTAGATACCTCAACCAGGGCTCTAGTTTTTTATGACAGACTTGGGGACTATTATTCATGCTGTTGTGCCTGAATACCAAGTGATGGCAATGGCAAGGTTGCATGCAAAGAGACACAATCACGCCTGGAAACCAGATCTCCTGTCACTACAAACTTAACTTTTTATTTTAACTGAACTTTTCAATACAAGTCTAAGCTGAATGTCCACTATTTTACTATATGTCGTACTGAAAAACAAGTCATATTTAGAAAACATATTAGAAAGGCTCTAATGCAATTGAACACTTACTCTAAAGAGTTTACATGATATATTCATGTGGACTATTGTGTTAAGGGTGATGGTGATGAAATATTAACACGTTTTTAAAAATATCTATTTTTTGCTTCAAATAACAGATTCTGACTGTTTTAGTTTCAAAAAATTATCTTTTTGGATTTTTGATTCTTTTCAAATTTGTTTTAACAGATGTTTTAACTAAAGGAATTCTATTCTAGGTTAATTCTAAAACTATTAATTATAAATAGCTGATTTTTGTTTGTATTTGACAGAATGACTTGATATAAATGATATTGCTAAGATTACCATAATAATAATAATAATACTTTATAATTGTTTGTAATTGTTATTTGCTTTTAAACATAATGTTTAAAGATTCTAGATGTATTTTAAACATGTGGTGGATCACTTCGGAACAGTTATATGTTTTATTTTTAACCTTACGAGGTCGAGTTTCTATCTTGTGATGTTCACAGCTTTTACTCATTACATCGCTTAATACATTTTTGCACGTAGAACCTGGGCCATCATAGAGCAAACCTAGTGGTACCTTTGAGAAGTTTGTGTTAATTGGCAGCTATTTTCTCTCTTTCTTCAAGCAAACTAACCTTCTTGCCAATTCTAACTCATATCCTCACCATAATCCTTCTTCCTTTCACAGGTTAAAATTGTGAGTAAATTCACACTGCTACTAGTTGGCAGATAGAAGTGGGTCAAAGATTCACACTGCTACTAGTTGGCAGATAGAAGTGGGTCAAAGATTCACACTGCTACTAGTTGGCAGATAGAAGTGGGTCAAAGATTCACACTGCTACTAGTTGGCAGATAGAAGTGGGTCAAAGATTCACACTGCTACTAGTTGGCAGATAGAAGTGGGTCAAAGATTCACACTGCTACTAGTTGGCAGATAGAAGTGGGTCAAAGATTCACACTGCTACTAGTTGGCAGATAGAAGTGGGTCAAAGATTCACACTGCTACTAGTTGGCAGATAGAAGTGGGTCAAAGATTCACACTGCTACTAGTTGGCAGATAGAAGTGGGTCAAAGATTCACACTGCTACTAGTTGGCAGATAGAAGTGGGTCAAAGATTCACACTGCTACTAGTTGGCAGATAGAAGTGGGTCAAAGATTCACACTGCTACTAGTTGGCAGATAGAAGTGGGTCAAAGATTCACACTGCTACTAGTTGGCAGATAGAAGTGGGTCAAAGATTCACACTGCTACTAGTTGGCAGATAGAAGTGGGTCAAAGATTCACACTGCTACTAGTTGGCAGATAGAAGTGGGTCAAAGATTCACACTGCTACTAGTTGGCAGATAGAAGTGGGTCAAAGATTCACACTGCTACTAGTTGGCAGATAGAAGTGGGTCAAAGATTCACACTGCTACTAGTTGGCAGATAGAAGTGGGTCAAAGATTCACACTGCTACTAGTTGGCAGATAGAAGTGGGTCAAAGATTCACACTGCTACTAGTTGGCAGATAGAAGTGGGTCAAAGATTCACACTGCTACTAGTTGGCAGATAGAAGTGGGTCAAAGATTCACACTGCTACTAGTTGGCAGATAGAAGTGGGTCAAAGATTCACACTGCTACTAGTTGGCAGATAGAAGTGGGTCAAAGATTCACACTGCTACTAGTTGGCAGATAGAAGTGGGTCAAAGATTCACACTGCTACTAGTTGGCAGATAGAAGTGGGTCAAAGATTCACACTGCTACTAGTTGGCAGATAGAAGTGGGTCAAAGATTCACACTGCTACTAGTTGGCAGATAGAAGTGGGTCAAAGATTCACACTGCTACTANAGATAGGGTAAATTCGCTTTTGCGAAAAACGCGAAAAAAAAAGAGGGTCGAAAATAGGGTATTTATAAGTTTTCTTTGCGTTTCATGGCATTTGAAAGTGTTTAAAGCGATTTTTATTTCGCGAATTAACGCGAAAAACGTGATTTTGAGAGTATTTTAGCTAAATTATTCTATTTAGCGAAATAGACGCGAATTCCCTGAAAATGCTGTGCATTTAAATAAAATGCTGAGAATTTCTATAAAACGATGTTTTTCAGCGGAAATAAGTGATTAAAAAATCATTGAGTTTCACTCGTCTGTGTGCTTCAGCTCGGGTTTTACTTGCATCCTGTGCTTTCCACAGCCCATCCGGCTAATCGCCACATTCCGTTAGTCGTTGCTTTTATCATAAATCCTTTGTATAGGCCCTAAAAACATCGACGAAAGACATTTTTACCTATTTTGCTACAAAATGCTAAATTATGCCACAAAACGCTAAATTTCCAATAATTAATGCTAAAAAACTGAAAATTACTGCTATTTTACCCTATCTCAACCATCGAGGTTGTGATTTAGAACTAAAACATTAATGTAGAGAAAAACACACAGCCACTCTAGAATTGAAATAGTACAATTTATATTATATTTGGTGTACCACGAGATTTGTGTATCGTTCCAGGCATAGGGCTGGAAAAAACTGGACAAGATAATAATTGCTTTTGTCCTTTATGGTAAACAAGATAAATATACGGAGAGAAACAATAAAGATGAAACAAGTTTTGCATTTTGTTATATTTGGTTGGTCACTCTTATGCAACAAAAAAAGATGCAGTAGTATTGGCTAAATCGGTAATGAACTTAACCTAGCATGATGATTCAAACGAGATCGATGCTAATGCTAGTTTTTAAATATGTAATAACCTAATGGGATGGATTAATGATAATACTAAATATAATTAAAAACTCATTCTTGTTTGTTAATGATCCAAGAAGTATTGGAATAAAACTGGAACCTGGTTATAGCCGAGTCTAATGCAGCTGGGTCTTCCACGTTTAACATATAGACAGCGTCATCAATTTTTTTAAATCACCCGTTTGGATTATACGCTCATCCATTATTTTCGTACACCTCTGACAAGATGTGTATTAATCACAACTTGTGAATGTGAGGAATGCCAGGCCTCCACCGTGGTTCGGATTCCACGTTAAACTGTAGATCCTCCATTTCATCTCACAATCACCCTACCATTGCACATTAGCGTAAGTGCGTATAACCCGAACGGGTAGTAAGACGCGGTGCTAATAATAATAATAATAATATTATTTTCGTAGAATGTAACCTAAGGCGTATTTTCACTCACAGGACTGTGCTTGTCTGTGTCGTGTAGCTACCATGCTCTGTTTTGGTCACCGTAGTAGTTACTTTTGACACTGAGTTTTTCCGCAATATCGTGTGTAGTAAATAGTTGTTTTGGAATCTCCTGCAGCCATTTCCAGAACTAGGAGAAACGAACGACACATGGTCGACCATAGGAAGCCCGGTCTCAACTGGACCCTGAACTTGGGAGAACACTTTTGAAGTAATCCAAGACAGATATTCTATCAATGTAACAACACCTAGCAATTACAGTCTCTCTCCTAAATATGACAGAATCTCCTCATTTGTCTACTAATGTTAATTAGTGCTTCCACGATCTTATAGTCTGGAGGGACTGTAATGATGAATTCATGCAAAATATGACTCTGTTCTCCATTGACGTAAACCCCACAGGCCAGTTATTGCTTGATTTTGTCAGGAAAAACAGTATTTGATCATTTCTAAAGTTACTAAAACATTTGAAATATATTCATACATCCAGTAATGTGATCTGCAGTTGTCACTTCAGTTAGATATTATCAATACCTATAGAATGAAACAAATAATAAAGTAAAATGTTATCATTGTTGGCCGCATATAAATATCCTTGTATTTTTTAAACTTTTCTTCCAACCTAAATCCGGCTAATAGGCTGGTAGGATCACCAAAGGATGGGGAGTTTCACATTGGCATCCACTTCTCGTCGTATTGCTCTAATGTAGTGTTTCCCAAACATTTTTTGATCGTGACCCTAGATCCATAATGTTCCCGACCTTTTTACAGGCATCCCTGGTCCCAATATATCATCGTTTTTATATTTAATTACGTCGCTTGCTATCGACAATATAACATTATATGGCATTATATTATACAATAGGCATATAGCTATAAACAGTTTCAATTTAGGTCAGACTTATCCTCGAATACCCAAGCAGATGCTTGGATATAACGCTAATCTTCTCGCCCTTTTCAAGATGGGTGATGTGAACCTGAGACAGATCTTTGATGACCATGCGATTACAGACGTGACGTTCCAGAAGTTTAAACTGATGTGTTTGTTATGCTGGAAGGACCAGAATGAATTTTGTTGTGCTAAGCGAAGGTTTTCCACATTAGCGAAGGACAAATTGAAACTTGATTATGGTTTCTATAGGTATCGTACTAGTGATATATCGGATGCAAATCTGACTTTAATCCCTCAGTATTTCGATGTAGGATCAAGACGTCTTGAAAAAAATTGATAAACCGATCGGGACGAAGGATGCCTATAAAAAGGCAATACGAAGGATAGTTTACATGGTAATGAACAGATTGCTCTAAACAGGATTAAGAATATAATCTCAATACGTATAGAAAGAGTTGTAGAAGTTGAAAGAGGCTGTCGCTCAACATAAAACCGTTTACACCGACCTTTACAATATAATTACGAGAGATATCTTATCATCCGTCTTACGACGCCGACGGCTTAATCTCACGCACCATTGGGATGCCACATTATCCTTTAACGCTGCACCTAAATAGCATGCAGACGGGAGGACTGAAATAGGTTTCATCTTCATCAACTTGGAATATAAGCTTAGCCGAAAGGATTCGAGGCATGTCGAACTGATTCTAAAGAGTGAACCCAGTTATACGTTCAAGAGAGCGGGGATAGTTTCCTCCATAGTCCTGAATTTGAGGAACGTTATTTGACTATTGAACCTCAAGCCTGTCAAGTATCTACCTTTCGATCTCTCACAGGACGCCTTCATTTCTTTCATGATGGAGAAGTGTGCAACGGTATCTTAATCTTTACATGAAGGTATGTCTGAATATAGTGATCGGCTCATACGTCGTGCAGGACATTTATAACCTGTATCATGTCGACGAAGATTTCGGAATATATCAGGGTGAGTAAGATTATTTAGCACACCACGAGTTTGATGCCGTCGCGAAGGAAACCTTTAAGCCTATCATAGAACCGCTAAACAAGATGTTTAAGATTGTGGTTGTGTGTTCAGATCCTGAAACGAATCAAGAGATTGAGAAGGAGTAAGAGGAAGAAGTCTTTCCTGCGAGAGTGCGTGGCAAGCATCTGCTGAGGTCTTATCTTTAAACACCACGAGCTCATTCAGATTGAACTTGTGAGGTTAGTTATGATGGTAGCATGGCCATGCTTGGGGGCACATGTACTCAGTTCAACAAAGATGATGGGACCATGCTTATAAATAATATCATGCATCCTTACACCCGTAGACTTTTGGAATTAACCTTCATGGAGGATATTGACGTCTAAAAGTCTAAGCTTGAGGAAACTAACGCACCTCGGTATTGGAACGAAGCTTACACCCGTTTCAATTCACATTTTGGACCAAAATGCTTACGCATCATTAAACGGATGTTTAAACAATAGGAGAAGGCATGTTCCGGATGGAGAGAGATCTATTACAGCAGTATCGTTCGTACTAGCACGCATAAGGACGTTTTGGCTCAGGGATAATCAGCAAACTGGTCACCGGAATTGTTCAAAATATGTACGTCCGTAAAGACAAATCCTAGAACGTTCTTGCTTGAAGATATGGAGGGCAATTCTATTCCTGGAGGATTCTACGCTCCAAAGTTGAGAAAAACATCACCTCCGGATGTATATTTTGTGGAGAAGATTATCAGACGTTCTTGAGATAAGATTTAACTCATATGGCTTGAGTTAGACTCTTCCCACGCCTAGTGGATGATTATGGTTGCACAAACATTTATGTGGCTTGATTTGGTTGTTAATATTTAAAATACTTATATAAATGTAGAATTAGGTGAAGTTTAAATAATTGGTTCAAACAGTTTATTTTTATGGTTTTATTTTAATTTTATAACACCATGTCTTACTACCTGTTTAGTTTATACGCAAAAGTACTACTCTAATGAGTTAGGGAAGAGTAATATTGAATTAAGAGGAACTGTACCCGAATTCGCGTGAAGAGAGAGTGGAAACCCGTTTTGGAAAAACACCCTCAGTACAGCCAACCGGGATTCAAACCCTGATCTCCCTGTCATCAGCAGTCTAGTCTAACACGAAAGTGACGCCATAGACCATGCGGCCACCGAAACGGGAGTTATTTATCGTTCAATTGATAAATATCGAATGTATCAACATATGACAAACAAAAACAGAAACGCCTGTTACTACTTATCCGTAGGCCTATAGCATCAATTCTAGACCTTGGGTTCTAGTTTTTAGTTTTGTTGATTTAATATATGGTGCAGGAAAATAGTTTGATTTATTGTTACTAGATAATATCTAACATAGAAACACTAAAAACATGATATTCGGATAAAATGTTCTACTTACTATTTCGATACCGATATCTACTGCTATCGGTACTTTTATTTAAATAATTCATCCATATATGTTGGTGTTTATACCATGGAATAGTGGAATAAAATTACCACTAGCAAGCATCACTGTATTCTTTAAACGAGTCTTTGATAAATGCGGTGCCTAATGTCTCTTAAACATTTAATTTTAAAAATGTATTCCAAATAGCAGAATCACTTTGGATTGCGTTCCATTGAACGTTTTCCACTCTGTACGCTTCAGTTGAGCTCGGTACGGCTTGCTATTGTAAAGGACCATAATGCACTTCCCCATTAAGAATTATTACGTTTTATCTCGTATGGAACAGGACGCTGTTCCTACACAAGTTGAACCAATAGGTTATGTATACAAACAATAGATATAGCCTATTGAGGCAAAGTTTAGCAACACACACCACTAACCCAAAGAGGGGGGTGGGGGTGTTATGTTCCAGGAGATTCGAGAACTGCTCTCCGACTTCCCTGTTCAGTCAGTGTTCCTGCAGTGTGGCACTGGATCTGGCACGGCTCGAGCCGTCTTGGAGGATCCAGAGTTGCTGGAAGAATGGGACAAGGAGAGAATCTTCCTGCTCCGTGGTCAAAGAGTTCTTGTGTGTCCATCTCCTACTGACATGATGCTCTGCGTCGCACGTCTACCAACCACATACACGGAGGAACACTTTCAAGCACTCGTTCACACGTATGGGAAGATTCAGTGCAGTTTCCTCATGATCAGTGAAAAAACAGGTAAGCTGTCATCCCTATCAGTGGACTTGTATAGTCTGGTTTTCAGTTAACGGGGAGGTCGGCTTTTAGTCTCAGCCGGGTGCATTCAGGATGTTTTTTCTGACCACTCAGTGGACTCCGTCTCAACACAACTCATGTTATCCTCAAACATACTCTTCACTCCCCTTACAACTCCTCTTTCCAAACTTTATTTCTATCAACACTATGATGTTTTCTCTACATAAATACCATCACCAAGTCTTTCCCGAATTTGTACCTTCTTTCCTTCATCTGTCATATAGCGTAGATCCAAGTCTAATTTAGACCTCTGTTCTCTAAATACGCGCTGTTCCTCTCTCCACCTTCCTTTCATTTTATTTCTTATTCTCTTTTAGAATGTCTTATATATTTTTGTACAGTGACACGTCAGAATTATTCTCCTATAATTTGCACACCCCTTCCTGTTCCTTTCTTAAAAATCGGTCCACTCTTCTGGTACCCTGTTCTCATTCCATATCACTCCCTGCACCCTGTATAATCATTGTATTCCTGCTTCTCCTACAGATTTTTTATCATTTCCACAGTTAGTTCGTTTACACCTCTCGCTTTTTCCTGTTACATCTTTAAGGCATCCTACACTTTTTTCCATGTGAGACCCACTTCCTCCTTTTATACTAATGCTTCATACTCCTCTGCTTAACTCTAATCCCCTTCCTGATCAGGGTTGAACATCTTCTCAAAGTATCCCCTCCATTATCCGTAGTTTTTTTTCTTTCCTCTTGTTTCTCACCCGGCTGTATAACACATTCTTACTTCCTTCCACATCCTTTTTCAGCATCTGTCAATTTTTACTTCCAATGCTTCCTGGCTTCCTATACCACACACTTTGCTCTTCTATTTTTCTTCCTATACTTTTCTGCTCTTTCCTCATTCCTAATACTAAAATTCATCCTGAACGCTTTGTTCGTCTCCTCCACTACTTCATTCATTATGTCGTTCCACCACGGTGTCGCCTTCAGGATGACTGAATTGTATCGCCTCGGAAGAATCTCTCTTCAGACACTACATAAAAACAGCCAAAATTAAAATACTGAGTTATATCACCTTTAATAATTAATTGGAATTATATCTGCAGAATCCGGAATTGTATCTCATCGGAAGAGTCTCTCTCTCGACATTTCTCAACCAAGCAACTCTAAGAAAAATCCTGAATTATATCTCCAAATGGAGGCCAGAATTCGGACCCCAACAAATCAGACTAGATGAACCTGCCATCCTGTCCATGTGCCCACCAATGCGGGTTTCAACTTATTATTACTTTGATTTTCACCAAGTAGTAGTAAGTAAAGTTATTAACACACATTTATCCTAATTTCCCAGAGAAAATAAATAAACAAATCTATCAATAATTTTTGCTATCCCATTTAAAATGCATTGAAATAAAAACATTTTAACGATAATATTTAAATAACAATTTTTTACGTGGTGGGAAAATTCCATAAAAATTATAAAGGCTGCTCAAATGTTGCGCAAATAAATGTGAAACTACAATATTGAATTAATAAATAATATTTTAATTAAAAATATTTGTTTAGAACCATGCATTTTTAGGTAGGCTCAGACTTAAACCTTGCTGACATATTTAAATCTTCTACCACACTAAGAAGTAGTTTTTTTTATATAAGTTTTGGAGATTTTGAAACTCCCCCACTCCCTCATTTCACCAGCCCCCAAATTAAAATTTTTGAATATTTAAGAATTATGTAGGTATTTGGAGTAATCCCACTACATTCCTGACAAATTTTAATTTTCTATCTTACTTAAAAATGTGGTTTTCTGTTAATATATCCCCCTCCCGCCTTAACCCAGTGTCCCATTTTAGTTTTGTACTACCCTTGTGAGTAGTTTTTGAAAGTTTTTCTATCTATGCATACCCTAAAAAATCATTTTAAAATTTCCTTTAAAATACATATTACAATACATTATGATTTTTACTTTTGTAAACATAGAAGAAAATAAAAACCATCTATAATATGTTTCATTTCCAATGATTTGACTAATTTTACCTCATGCTGCTCTCTGTTAGTCATGTGCTGTGCTAATAATAAATCAAAGTTTGTCACTTCTGCTGCCTTCTAGCAGTCTTATGGCAAATTAAATTACATCTTTGATATTTCCTCTTTACTTATTCAGAATAAGCATAGGAATTAAAACGCCAAGTCCGCCATTTGGAGATATAATTCAGGATTTTCATTTGGGCCGTTTGTTTGTAAGGTTTTGGAAGAGAGATTCTTCACTGGAGATACAATTTAGCTCCCTCTCTCTTTCCACTTCCTCTTATCACTTGGTCCTCCCACATACCTCCTTTGCAGCTCCTACCAAATTGTTCTTTAACCTTTCCCCTTCCACTTCTACACTTTGCACCTTATCCATGGGCATTGAGCTTCTTGCCTTCTTAAATACAGTTATCTTTCCTAATTATTTTTAAGCTTATCCTTCTTTCCTGTTTTCCTATTTTTCCACTTCATTCTTATCCCACTATATCTGTCACCAGCAACCTGTGGTTATTACTTAAAACACACTTGGTGTAACCTTAACGTCTTCAGTCCGCCTTTACATGTCCTTGTCCATAAGGAAGTAATCTATTACAGCCCTTTGCTCACCATTCCAACTGTATCTAGATAATATATAAATATTAAATAGACCTACGTCTAGAAGTTATTTGGAGGCGTTTTCATGGTAACTAAACCAGGAATTTCAATACTGTAAGTGACCTTAAATACAATGTACTGAAGCTATTATTTTTATACTTTTATATAATTGGGAATTTTTGGTGTAACTTTAGATATGTGTGACGGTTTATTTTTGAATATCAACTTGCAATGACAGATCTTAAAACGTAGCTTTTACTGTACCCTTAAGTGGCGCAGTTTGCACCACTAGAGTACCACTGACACAGTACACAACACTAGCCATAAACATTTTGAAGATGGGGGGTTTATAGCAAGAAATGTATTTCTACTGAATATAGTAATTTAATGAACACTTGAAACTGATGTACATATTGATGTACAAAAATAGGATTAGCTTCCATCCAATAATACTTAAAGTCAAAGAGAGAAACTGCCCGTCTAACGCTAAATCACAAGTTACCTATCAAGCTATGTCCAGCTTCCTAACATTATACACATGATACATCACAGAAGTTACGTGCTAGATAAACCATAGAGTGATACAACACAGTTAATTCTTTATATGCTAATAACTCCTTAAAGAGGAATACAGCTCTCTAAAACGAGGGCCAACACAATCAATAGAGAATGAAGCTAAAAAAGTTACAAATAGGGTGGCTAACCTAAAGAGTTAATAGATCAAGAAGTTCTGACCTTCATGGTAAGCACTGCTGCAAAACTATATCATTAGCAAGACTGGAATTTAGACTATTATACTAAAGCAATTATTATAAACCGAGGTTCTTTTTAAGGAGGTATGGTTGACCATGCAAGTAATGTAAACAACAGGTTGGAGAGTATTAAAGATTTAACTTGAACAAACCTAGTACTCCACCAAGCGGGAGCTTAGTGTTGACAATTTCAGACTTGGACCAAGAGGGTTCCAGACATATATATGGGTAAAACTTCGGCCTAATCCTAATTAGGAACGCCCATTTATTGGTCAAAATAACCATCGAAACAAATCACTCCAGACAGATTTAATCTAAGTATAAACAACGGCTAATGCCACAAGCCATAAATGCATCTGAAGGGTGCCAGGCACTCACAGTACAAATAATGAATCACGAGCCATACCTGGCACAACTGATTCCCACACCCGGCAAGATCGGCGTGTACAACATAAACAAAGGCTCATATGAAGCCATTGACCTAAATAGGACCATAAAAACACCATAAAACTCATGTTTCCAAGTCTGGTTATTTAAAATAGAGAAAATTAACACAATTAATTAAGCATGGTGATTAAGAGTGTCAAGACAGTGCTATAGGTAAATGTGAATTTACTTGTTGTTAAGCAACTTGATTCAAACATCTTTATACACCAAAGATCAATTAACTTTGGACTAATAAGCATTGGTGAATATAGTTTACCAAACCCCATTAGGGGATTATGAACAACCACAATTGGCATCAATTCTAGACCTTGGGTTTTTAGTTTTTAGTTTTATTGATTTAATATATGGTGCAGGAAATTAGTTTGATTTATTGTTAAATTTAACTAATTCTTCATGCACCCTGGTTAGTCTCAAAAATGTAATACAACTAAATAGATATTACATATTGAAGTCCTCTGAAGTTCTATCTCCAACATGCAGGGGTCATGGTAGGATCCACCATTTTGCTGTTGCTGTTGTCTAGTCGATTGATAGACCTCCTAGTCGCTCGTCAAGTGAACAATAGAAAAATATGTTGTTTAAATATGTGTGTGTGTTATAATATAACGTACACGAATCACAACTAGCTTGAGAAAGAGGAATGGACATAGAAGAGGGGAGCCAATAAGATGCTAGGGACGTGTAGAATGACGATGCAGATCGAGGAGTGCACCTGTGCACAAACCTCACTTGTTTAGAATCGACGGAGCAGGTATTTTTGAAGATGGTCCAATCAAATGGAATTGTTTGTAGTTGTGGTTTGGATGTGTTTGGTGATCCAGGAGAGCGAGACATTTTCAGGAAAGTCAATATTGTTACACCAAGTTTGTACACTTTTTTTTAATATATTTTAAAATATTTCATCTCTTTTAAACTTGTAACTTTAACTAATTAGTACTTATAATAAAAGCAAGTCAACCTTAGTAATTGGAAAAAAAAAAGTTTCTTATGTCAAAACAAACCTCACACATGGCCTTATATTTACTTAACACTTTGGACACATCTGGGTACCCAAATAGTGGCTTCAAAAATAGTGAAAAATAACAGCAAAAATTATTTAAAGCTATTGCATCTCAGTTTTCTACCAACTCACACTTAGACATAAAGCTAAGGCATTGAGATAGTGCAGAGTGTAATATATTCACATTGAGGCAGTGAGATAGTGCAGAGTGCAATACTTAGCAATGTCTTTAGCCTAAATGTTGAGTACCTATCATAATTACTCAAATTTGAATTTACTTTCTGGTTATGTTTAGGTGAAAGCAAAGGTTATGGCTTTGTTGAATATACCACAAAAGAGAGTGCTCTACAAGCAAAAAATATTTTGGATGGTCTCCAAGTTGAGAATTGTGCTCTCTGCTGTGACTGGTTAGACTCTAGTCATGTGACCTTTGAGTCCCTTCACTCCAAGTGTCTGTATGTTGACAAACTCCCCAAAGATTTCCGTGACATGGGGGAATTTCGGAAGGTGTTCAGCTCTGTAGTAAATCCACCTTACTGCCAAGTGAGTACAATCTATATCTACTATGACTGAGAGCACTCACTGGTGAGATCTATCACGGATGAAATAAGTTGCTCAAAATCACCTCTTCTTACAAGTTATCAATCTCTACTAACCATGTGTGCTCTTATCAACACACCAATTCATTTGTTCAACTGCCACTTTTGAAATTATAAAAGCTTCCTATTTTGAAAATCTGACAAGCTAATAAGCATGAGTTAATATGTTTGATTAGTTGGGCAATCAAACCCAAGACTTTTGGCATATTTTAACAATGGATTTTCGCTGAGCTTTACAGGTTCATAATGAGTTTGAGACCATACTTAAATAATTACTAAATGCATAAATCCATGTTCTGCTTTCAAGAACTTCACTTATTATGGGATTAAACTATATGGTAAATTGATAGAAAACATCATTCCGAAGACTTTGGGCTTAAGCCACATTTTAAGGTATACTAGTTTAATTAATTATATATTATATCCTCTTTTCACCAACCAAATAATAATTAGATTAATGTCTGTCAATGTTTGGTCACATATTGAAATTCCCACTGAAGGGTACAAATTCTATTCTTTTGTAATAGCAGCTCAATCTCGACCACTTATTAGATTAATATATTAATCAAATATTTGTTTTGAAAACAGATAGCACTGAAGAATGGATGTCCTCAAGATTGGGGTCTTGTTGAATTTGCCACCAGTGAAGATGCAGAAACTGCCCAGACTACACTTAACAAATACTCTCTTCGTGGTCATAATATTCGCATCTTGTATTATATTCCAGGAGTACGAGCAATAAACCTATATTTAAAATTACTCAACGATTCAGTACGTAGTTTTCCTAACTGTTTCATAATTTTATATTTAAATATTTTCTTTGCATATTTTTGGTCTTCATTGTTCAATGCAGCTTTTATTTTTCTAGAAATGTATAAATACTTTCATACTTACTTAGGTACTTTTCAAAAGGGCTCTTAGTTTAAACTATGTTTGGAGAAATGATAACATATTTTTAAATATGTGTATTCGTGGTCCTTTTCTACCTACAAAATATGATTCAAGAAACTAATATAATAGTAAGTTGTTTACAAATATGATAAGGTTCCTGCACTTGATTTTGAACTCATTTTCTTAGGTATAGCTATACTTGTAAATGAATATTAAATACTTTGATAAGTTTACAAAGTATTTCTTGAGAAATTTTAATTCATCTTAATTCAATTATTTCCCAGACTTAGTATGTGAAAAATTTATTAACAAAAATCATATTCAACTGAAATAAACTATAATTTAAATTTGTTTCTAGTATAAGGGGTGCTCCATTATAATAATCTACCCCTCCACTTGTTGTATCTCTTAATGATTCCATTAAAAATAATTGATTCACTCGTTGCTATTATTGATGTGTATGAAAAGGTTCCTATTTATGTCCCATATGTTTTCAAGATTACAAGATTGTATAATTTAGTACTGAGTAGATCCCAGATTTTATGTGGTATAAACCTACAAAATACTTATCAAAAACAGTCAAAATATAGTAAAATATCTATTGATGTGAAAATATGTAACACTGAATAAACCTTCTTTCACCACGTTAATAATACATACATATATTATTGAAACAAAATTTAATTTTATGACTAAATTTCTGAATCAGGTTATAGAAAAACTCATTTCTAAACATATACATGTACTTATATTACTTTTTTAATGAGTTGGAATGCAGTACTAGTTTGTTTTACACAACTTAAATTTCCCATTAATTAAATACCTCAAATAAATGGCATTATATAACTGATTTTATAAATCATACAAACACTACAAACATTCATTGAAACCTCCATTGTTGCCAGTTCTTTGAAAACAAGTGAACATCAGACCACTCCTGATTTTTCAAAGTCACTTTCATAGATTTTTTTTTTTTCCTTTCAGTCTGGATTTACATATACACAGGCAAATATAATATTGATAACAGTATGTCGAGACAGTGTCAAACATTTAACAATATATATATATATATATATATATATATATATATATATATATATATATACACACACACACACACACACACACACACAGTGGAATCCAGTTAATTGGGGCAGCCATTTATTTGGGACAAAACTCTAAGAACAGAAACAAAACAAGTATTTACCTTGAATTTATTCCGCTTATTTGAGCCAACTCTCCGCTCAATTGGGGCAGTGAAGGTAATGTAGGCTCAGAAGCTCGTAGCATGGATATTCTTCAGGCTGCAGCTGAGTTTGTTTTTGTGAAGTTGTGCTGTGTATTGCAATTGTTCTGTGGGGTGGCAGTGAAGGTCATGTTGATAGCGCGCTGGTAACATGGAAATTGTGAAAGCTGAGCCTGAGTCAATAGAGCTGAAATAGTGCTGTAGCGTGGCTGTGTTGTTTTGTGTTGTGGTAATCATATTCTGATTGACATTATGCTTGCCGTATACAATTGTTTACGAGAATAAAGCTATGTGCCATATATAGTTGTTCATTGTGTGGATTAACATAAATTAAAAACTGTAACAAATAGTGCACTGAGTTTTTTTTTTCAATACATTTAACAATCCTGTCAAGATGCCACATAAAGATTTGACACACTCCAAAAAAATTGCTATTCTTGACAAGATAAAAAGTCAACCTCCTAACATCAGCCATCGTCAGCTAGCAGAGATAATTAAGGTTCTGAATTCTACAATTTCACGACTGTTAAAGCAACAAGAAAAACTTAGGAGTGGACATTGCGCGCGGGTTTAAATAAAACATCTCATAAGTGAAAGAGGCAAGGCAAATATTCAGACATTGAGGATGCTTTAAATCAATGGTTTTCCATTGTAACTAAACGAGGTGTGAGCGGCCCTATGCTAAAAACCAAGTCAGAAGAGTTGGCATAAAAGCTAGGTAATGTAAATTTCAAAACAACTGATGGTTGGTTGTCTCGATGGAAGTCAGACGTGATATTAGTTACAAAAAAACACACGGCGAGAAGGACAGTGCTGATGCTATGAGCGCTGACCAATGTAAATCTGAAAAACTACCCAGAGCTGCTTAAAAAATTTAGTGCGGATGACATTTACAACGCCGATGAAACAGGCCTGTATTATTGTGCTACACTGGATAGTTCCCTGAGCTATAAACACATAGCACTGTTTGGTTCAAAGAAAGCGGTGGATTGTGTTACTGTGTTGTGCTACTCAAACATGTCAGAAAGTGATAAACTCAAACTTTTGGTTATTGGTAAAAGTGCTAAACCTCGTTTCAAGGGGCTTACAATAGGCAGTTTACCACTTTCATATTATGCAAATAAGAAGGCGTGGATTACCACATGTATTTTTACGTAATGGCTAATGAACTGGGACGTGGAACTGCAATGTAAGTTCAGAAAAATTATGTTGATATTGGATAACAGTACGGCACACCCTCATGTAAATGGTTTAAAAAATATTGAACTGGAATTTTTACCCCCTAACACCACATCCCTGATACAGCCTATGGACGCAGGAATTATAAAAAATTTTAAGACGTATTTTCGTGGAAAGCTGGTTAATCACATCCTTGAAGCGATTGAGGAAAATCTGCTGACATCATCTTCAAAAGCAATAGAAGTTAGTGCAAATGTTTCATTGTTAAAAGATGTACAATTTATCGCCGATAGCTGGCGAGGAATAAGCAGCAAAACAATTCAGAATTGTTTTGCTAAATGTGGTTTCACGAATAATTATGATTCAGATGCAGTTATATGTCCAGACAATGAGATGTCTCTAGAACTGCAACACGTCCAAAATTGTGAAGATTTTTTAAGCATTGACGATAACCTTCAATGCCATGATGAAAATGAAGATTGTGAGGATACAATTATTGAAGAAATTGGGGCAAAACACTCAGAGACAACAGAAGAACAGAAAAATGATGACAATGAAACACCTAAGCGAGTGACTAACCAGGAAACCAGCAAATATATAGTTGAATTGAGATACTACCTCATGCAGGAAGGCAACGAAGGCAGCCTTTTATCAGCACTAGATACCTGTGCCAACTTTGTACAGGTGCAGTCAATAAAGAAAACACGTCAAGGTACGCTTGATAATTTTTTTCAAAGAAAGAACTCTTAAGTAATGTGTAACCCTTACTTGACACATACAAGTATGTAATTTATATCCATTTTGCATATGTACATTTTATTTGCTTTTCGCTTTAGTTACAGTATTTTTTAAATAAATGTTTGTACCATTAAAATTTTGTTTAATAAAGGTAGCCGCTTAATTGGGCCAGAGTGACCCAGCCTGATGTGCCCCAATTAACCGGAATCCACTGTATATATAGGTCTTGTTAATATTTCAAATGACCGTTCTATGCGCTGTACTATTTTCACAAACTTAAAACTAGGCTTACATTTCTTTAATAGATTTTTGGTTCAATTTTTGTAATTTTTGTTTTGCCTTGCCACTTTTTATCCGTTTCTTCTCTTGACCAAAGAACAACTGGGAACATGAGCTAATCATATCCAAGAAATATTGTTTTTACAACTCGTCGACTTGTGTTTCAAATTGACATGCAGAGTGAGAGCCGTTCTGCTGAGGCCACTATATGGCAGCACCACATTCTCTCCCCTCCAAAGCTAGTTACGGCAACTGTATTCCTTTCTGATGAGCCAGCATACCCGACTTTGAATTTACACAATGCCATCACTTCACTGGATACATTCCTTTATGAAAGCACAGGTTGCCTGAAAATTAGTGACATCATCCATCAAGTTAAAGCATTTCCCCCAAGAAAGACATGAAAATATGACCACAATATAAAAACACACAAAATATGTCATTATATGTAATATCTTTGAAAATATGTAGAATTCAGTAAAATATGTAAAAAAAAAAATGTAAAATTAAATTTGAAAATACAGTCCCAAAAAACCTAATTCGCCAACATTTCACTTTAAACATTTCTAACTGGCAGGATTAAAATATGTAATTTCATAAAAATCCGGACTCATAGTAATGAATTACACTTTTTTTTTCAGGCCAGTAAAGGAAAAGAAATCGGCCTCCTGCCTGACCCTCCAGCACCTGCTGTCTTTCAGCAGCTTCAAAATTTGTCCAAGCAAAATCCTGTTTGTGAGTAGTGGTCTTGGAAGTATCAATTAACACAATTTGAATTTTTATTTCATTCATTTTTTGACGACTCTATAATATAATCAGGATCTATAGTTCGTAATGGCAAGATTAAATGTTTACCTCTGTGTTCATTTTTGATCATGCAACTAATATGTACCCTAATTTGATGGTATAATGGTCTAAGGCATCACTCTCGCAATAGACCGAACTACATATGACAGGAAGATTGGGGTTCAAATATTGGTCGGGTGTACTAAGGGTGGGTTTTCATAAGTGGTTTTCCCACTTTCCCTGCATGCAAATGTGGGTACACTTTATTTACATTCAACCTAACTCATTAGCTTAATTAGTACATATACATATAACTTAAACAGCTAGTAATACACAGTACTACAAAACAAAAAACAAACTAATAGGTGACTGTTACATTACAATCTTGGCTAAACATCTACATTTTTTAAATGTGCATAAATGGTGACACGACCTCCTTTGTGGTCTAGTGGTCAGAGTTCCTGGCTACAGATCCAGAGTCCTGGGTCCGGAACGGGGTCAACTCAGCCTCGTGAGAACAATTGAGGAGCTACTTGAATGAAAAAGTAGTGGCTCTGGTCTAGAAAACTGTGATTAACAACCAGAGGTTTCATTGTGCTGGTCACATGACACCCTCTATCCACAAAAGCTGGCACTATTTTATAATATATTATAATAATAATTATAATAAAAGGTAGGCGTCGATTCACTTTTAAAAACCACTTTAACTATATACCTTAAACAACAAACAAACACACAGTAACAGAAATGGCGGGCTTCCAAATGATTCTCTACACTGATTCAGGCGTACGTACTGTTCATTGGCCAAAAACTCAACAAGGTTTCTTATTGGTCAAAAGTATAATACACTTTCCAACTCCCATTTTCACTGGCCAGTTTGAAAAAATATTGTGGTAGCAGCCCTTTACTATGCTAAATTGGTTGCTGCCACTTCCCATGGCAGCAGACGCTTCTGAATATAAAACATCTCTAAATGAAGGCTAGCTTTGTTTGTCCAAGTGAAACAAAAGCACAAACTGTTAAGTATGAAAGTCTCATATTTTACACAATAGTAACATTATATTTGGTGGGGAAAAGGTTTAAATTTAAAATAATACCACGATTAAAATAATTTTAATGGATGGTGTTCATAGTAATAAGAAAATGCATTTTTTTAGGCCATATTAATCAATTGACTATTTTAGCTCGCATTATGTCCTATGTTTAAACCTTTCATTTTGTTAATTTAATTACCAACATAGTACCCAACATTAAAATATACTTTTAATAAAATTTAGCTAAAATTAAAAGTATATTCCCAGACATTTTAATATTATTTCTTATGCTTTCAGTTGCACAGAGCCTGCAGAACATTATTTGGACTCAAATCCAAGCCCTGCAAAATGGAGGTGAAAATGTGAATAAGCCCTCTCCTCCATCTACACCCACCCTAGGAAACAGTTCTTCAGGAAAAGGCAAGAGTGGGTTAACTTCATCTGAAAACACTACCAATCCTCCTGGTGGAACAGAAAATGCTCAAGCAGCCATGGTCATTCTTCTTGCAGCCCAAATCCAAACTCAAATGGGAAGTACTCAACCTTCCCTGTTGGGCAACCCTCAGATGTTGGCAACTCTTCAGAATTTGATCAAGCAAGGTCCTCCATCCAGTACCACCAACATCCCACCTCCCATGGGCCCACCTCCAGCAAGACTTTTTCACTTTCATCCTGGTCATATTACGATGCCAGAACCAAGGAAACCTAATACAAATGGCCAACAAAATGGTTTTATGAAGACAGGACAGCCACAAAAAGTAAGAAATATGTTTTAAAATATATGTTGCTATTCAATTTTCTGCAGGGTCTCGACAGCCCTTATGCACTCAAAAAAATTAGCTTTTGGCTTATGAAATCACCATTTAAACCATATAGTACAATTTATAGTACAATTTATTTAACCAGGGCTAAGTGTTTAGTTGTAAGTTGTTAAAAAATGTTTAAATAGTGCACATTGGACTAATTTAAATAAATATAAGGGAGTGGAAAATAAATCAATTAAATTATTTGCAAAATTATTAACTATAATCTTTTTATTATCTTTGAATTTATTACTTTTCCCATTTCCTTAAAATTGTCGTAGCCTAACAAAATTCCTTAAATAATCATAATCTGAACTATGTGTTAAATTGATATAATCTGTTTCATCTGATGGGGATATAATGTGTCATATTCTGATGATAGTTGAGATATTTAACCTCCTCTTAACTAGACAAACGCCTGCTTCAGTGTCCGCATAGCCCAAAGTACTACTCTCACAACTGACTAGACTGCCGAGGACTTGGAGAACAGTGTTCGATCTTTGTCAGGTGTACTGAGGGTGGTTTATCCTAAATGGTTTCCCTCTCTCTCACTCTTTTTCATTCAATTGCAAGTACACTTCCTCTAAATTCACCCTTCTTCAGCCCTAACCCATTAGCATAATTAGTAAATAAACATATAGCCTGACATGGTATAGTAAGACACGGTGCTAAAAAAAACTAGAGATACAATTTATTTTAAATCAATTGTCCTAGTCACTCCATATTTCACTCAATTGTTCATTTACACACTAGTTCTGAGAGTAATCAGCAGATTTGCATGCACAGGCTTTATTACAAAGAGATCCACACACATTTCAATCAGAGTTGGATTTTGGTACAAATAAACTTAGAAAATAAAAACTTTTTTTTTGTGACATTTTGAGTATTATTTTATAGGTATTGATGAAATCTATCAAAAGTGACAGCTGCAGATCATATCCCTTGTTGTATGAATACGTGAAAATATATCTAGTAATGGTTCTAGCTCTCAGAAGATTATTCCTATTAAAATAGGATTGTAAGTGCACTGAGGCATGTGTGCGTGCGCGCATATGTGTGCATTTCCTAATTCCTAACCTCCCTTTTTTTGGCACCGTATCTTACTACCCATTCGGGTTATACACTTATGTACTAATTACACTAATGGGTTAAGGACTATGAAGGCTTAATTAGAGTAAATGAACCAACATTTGCGTGGAGAGATAGTGGAAAACCATTTAGGGAAAACCACCTTCAGTGCACTCAACCGGGATTGAACCCTGATCTCCCCGTCTTTGGCAGTCTAGTCCAACATGAGAGTAGAGCGTTAGACCACGTGGTCACCGAAGTGGGTCCATACCCTTTACATTGAATTAAATATGTTAATGTTGCTTTCATCTAATAAATATATTACTTTAACATATTTGTTCTAATTAATTCTTTATAACAGCAATGTATGATATTTAACAAGCTTGCATTTTGGAAACAAAAGCTAATCATTATTCGTTGATAAAAAATAATATATGTTAACATTTTTTGTTTGTGTATTTTTGCACAGAAAGTAGTTTGGGTTTTATTCTCGAGTCCAAATATAATTTTTTAAATTATTTAAACAATTAGTAATCAAAGGACACTTGATATAAATATTTACACTGTGGAGTAGCTTTTAAGATAGGGTCATTATGTAATCAGTCAATGTAAGACTGCTACCTTGCTTGGTTCCACTATGGTGTAGTTTATAAGATAGGGTTGTGGTGTAGTCAGTCAAATACTGCTACCTTTAAGGGTAAACATTACACTCTTAAACATATTAATAATTTTTCCTCCATACTGATAGTATTCTTTTCTTTCTCCTCCCAATTATGCTTGCTAAAAATTTAGTAGGATACAAGTAAATGGACTTATTCAAATTTTAAGCCTTTTCTCTATTATTTTGAAAAAAAGAATGAAAATAAAAAAAATCAAATATATGAGCCTGGATTTAAATGTATAGATTTATTTATATGAAAAGTTCTTCATTTATTTTAATGGAAACATGAGTTATAAAATCTATGCGGAATTTTATATAATGCATATAGTTAAACATTATTAATCCTTATAAATACATATATATTAGATGGAATATATAGATATTTGAATATTTTCTATCTTTTTAGGTTCCATTGTTACCAAATCCTAGTGTTGGAGTGAGCCCACCTCCAGTAGAAGTCACTACACCAGTACAATTTTCTAATCCCACATTGGATGATGCGAATAAAAAATGTGTTATGGTAGCTTCCAATAATAATATAACTAATCAAGGTCCTTCTCAGGTGGCACTACAGGACCCATCTACTTTTTGGACGGGTCTTTTAAGACAAATACCCACACATCAGCCTCCTCCCTTAGGTGTATCACAGCTTGACCCAAAACTTTTAATAAAAAACGGGCGTTTTGATCACATTTCAATGACAAATTCAAAAGACCCTTTGCATTCAGACAAAGTAGGAAATGATCCTTTTTCTCAGCAGGCTCAATCTGGAGCATCAAATATTTCTGGACAGCCAACTAAGTTAAATCGAAATAGCAACATACCCAATTTTCCAGATAATGTTCCAGACTTGCAAAAAACAATAAACACCATTCTTAGTAATGCTCAGAATTTGAACCAGCTTTTAGGTTCGCTAACAAGTGCTATTCAAACCAATAACAATACTAATACTTTATTGTCCAATCCAAGCTCAAGTTTTTCATTTGTAAATCAACCTCTCTCAATGATACATGGCGTAACAGTTTCCCCTCCACATTCTGTTGAGAATGTGTGGCCTACATCTTGCTCGCAATCGGGAGTATCTGTTGTCGCTGGCCAGAATCCCTCACCAATGGTTGGAAGCCCAGTTTTGGCTGGTCAACCTGTTATTGGTAATTCTGTTCCTCCAGGTAGGGCTCTGATGGGCAATCCAGTTCCAATGGCGATGTCTGCAGCTAAGCCCATAGGGTTTCTTGATATGAAAGCTAATCACCTTCAACAGTCACCCTTTCAGAGTGGATGGAATTCGAGTGCATTCCTTAATTCTACACCACTTTCAGCAGTAAGTGCACCTCAATTTGGACCATATCCGGGAGCTGGCATAATTCCAGGCCTTTGGTCACATCCAGGAAGTCCTGTACTAATTGCTTCACCTCCTCCTGGGCTTATAACACCTATTGGTCAAAAACGCAAATACACTCGCGTTTTACCTTCACCAGAACCCAGTCCAGAGGGTAATTATATTGGTCAACATTCCCAAGGACTTGGTGGTCACTATGCTGACTCTTACTTTAAGAGAAAGAAGAAGAATTAGGAAAGTAAATGCACTTTAGAATAAATCCTTTTGAACATTTGTGAGAGTTATCATTGTTGCTTTAATGCCATGTTCAATATATTTTCAGTATGTAAATAACCATAATTCTGTTTGCCATTCTTGAATTTCTAATGAATGAATGGGTTGTACATTGCACAAGGTTCATTCCAGTAGAACAGAATTGTATATACAAACTGTGAATGCAGTGCAGCTTAAAGTGCCTTTCATTATTTTGTAAAGTGGCATATCCTGTTATTTATTTTAGTTTTAGCATAATTACACATAGAGTTTCACTTTTTTATATGAATTTATCAAAATAAAATATTTTGTTATAGAAAGTGCAATTTTTATTGTTAATATTGTTTAAGAAAAATGTTTGTGATTCTTGATTTTCCTTTCATTGAAACTTTCAATCAAATCCATACTATATAATTATGTTATATAAACTTTACATGAATACATCACAAATTATCTACATATTTAAAATGAATCATCTTTGTAGTGTTTTGGTTTACACTTTTCTATAAATTACTTTATGAATGATTTGTCTTATATTGTACTTTCTTATAGAACATATTTATTTAGTATGTACTAATTACCTACTATCATCATCATAATCATCAACTGTTTTCAGCCTGTAACTGAGTCAGTTTAGTAAAATGCCTCCATCTTGCTCTATCGCTCCACCATTCTTCCTTCTTTAATCGCTTCCATTCTCCTCCTCTCACTTGCACACTTTCTCTTATCTGCTACTCCCATCTCTTTCTTGGTCTCACTTGTGGGTTTCTCCAATGTACTTCATCTCCACCTTTCTCTTTTGTATTCTCCCTTTTCCATCCTCATTACATACATATACCATCTCAGTCTTGCTTCCTCTACTATCTCATTTACTCCCTATACCCCTCATCTTTCCAGGATAACTTCATTCCTAATCTTGTTTCTCCTTGTGACAGTTAACATGCTCCTCACAAACTTCATTCCCATGGCCTCCACTTTCCTATTCTCTCTTACATTCATTGTCCATGTTTCTGCTGCATATGTGACAATATGTACAAAGTGCACCCTGTACAACACTTCCTTACACTTCAAGGGCACCTCTATAGCAGTTCTCTTACACACCTATGGAACAACTCTCCATGCTGCACTCTTATATTAAATCCTCTACTTCCTTCTTTACCCTCAATCATGCTTCCAAGATATTTTACGCTCTGTACTCTTTTCTCAGCTCTACTCCATTCAACTTTATAGCTCTACTAGGCCTTACCCATTTCCTTGTAATTACCATATCCGGGAGCTGGCATAATTCCAGGCCTTTGGTCACATCCAGGAAGTCCTGTTCACTTCACACTTCGTCATGCTGATTTTCAATTAATTCCTGTAGCCGTTCCTGTTCTTCCTCTTCCTTCTCTCCCCATACCATCATTACCTACTAAGTTTGATTGAAAAGTTAAACTTCCATTTGTATTATATCCTTTTTATTTAAAATATTCTCTTGCCTTTTACTTGCCAGTAGTCTTACAGCTCGTTTGGTACAGTATATATAATATAAATATGATCAATATATTTAAATGAATGTGTAGGTTGTTACAAGCCTTGATTAACCATTATGAGTTTATATTATCTGAAATTTCATTTCATAGCTTTTGGTAAATTGTACTTAAAATTTAGCGAGCCTCTTAAAAATGTTTGATGTTTCATTTTGCTATATTTGAATGTAGTATGTATAAAATGAATAAACTTATTTGTAAAATAATATTTTGGAATCAAATGCTTTGACTTGAAATAGTAGGCCTTTTATCTGTGGGGAAAAGCCTTAAGAGTTAATGTCCAGCTTCCTACTGAGAATTTGTTTGTTTAAATCCCAGTTTGGCTGAAGTTTGTAAGTTCTAGCTTGGTATGAAATCAGTATGTTAGGAAGTGTAGTCCCAGGCACTAATAAACCCTTAGTAAATAAAATCAATAATAGTGCAAGATTACTTTCATATGGACACAAATAGTGCCTTAATTTGTATATGCTTATTTTTATAGCTAAAAAAATGTATTTGTAAAATATATGTTGGTGTTAGGTAAATGATCATTATGGTAATTTTTTCAAATTGAAAATATATATTTGCTGTAAAATCTGGTGAGAAATACATAGTCCTCCAATAATTAACCTATTAGCGTTTTGTCATGAACCCTTCAATTAATTTGTCAGTCATTGCTTAAAGGTAGATTTATGTAAATTAAATTAAATTAATGGATGTATGAATATATTAATTACATATTTTCTAAATGTGAATCAAAATATTATAAAAATGACCAATTTTAAAATAAATATACAGTTAAATATTTATTTCCATCTCTGTAAATATTTGAAATAAAACCTGATTAGAAACATGGACAGCTCAATAAGTCGATATTATTTTCATTAAAACTGACATATTGAAGATCCATTTAAAATTATTAAAATATGTGTATTTGCCAATGTATATTGGTATCAAATTTCCTTTCAATATCTACCATACATCTTGAAAATACATCAAGTGCATATGCTTTACATCCTATCCCTTCCCTTTGCCTCCTTTGGGTGAGAAACCGTTCACACATGCCACTAGCTCTTCAGCCATTAAAATAAGTCACCACATCACATTACTACACCATATTGCATTATGTATGTTCTGGTGTGTATAACCCGAACGGGTAGTAAGACACGGTGCTAATAATAATAATAATATATGTTCTGAATTTCACTCTTTTCATAAACTTAGTTTCTTTTCAGAAATACTCAAGAAACTAAGCATATGCCATTAAAATATAAATATGTTATGATAGCCCCAAAACAATCTCAGTTCAATAAAAATACTTCATAAAAGAGAGCATGTGAGAGTGAGAGGCAGATAGACAATTATACACTCCCACACTGTTTTTACTGGTGCGCGCATGCATATAAACCCTGCTGCTACTGCTACAACCTGGCTAGTGACTACAATTCGCAACATTTGTTAAATAATGGCAGCTAAACGAGTGGGAGTAAACAGATGGCGCCACGTAGGCGCAGTAGCTAGGTTGTCTTGCAAGTACTAATTTCGGTGTCTGCCAAAATGTGGTCAATAGTTTGGTGCAACGTTTACAAAATTTCATTTATTATACCCACATTTAAATAAGTTGTTCATATATAACTATAACTCTACAAATGGCTTATCAGTTTTTATAAAAGTGTGAATTAAATGTTCTAACTTTAGGCCTGTGCCTACTATGATCCAAGATTTTAACCTAAAAACAGATTCTGATAGGCAAAACCTCGTGAAAAAGTGTCACTATGGCAACGCCCATTTTAACTTTCACATAAAAGTTATCATGTACTTAAACCTCCCGATAAAAATGTGATGGATAAATACATTTTACCTGGCAGATAGATGCTATCTGGCAGTCATAAGACCGGACCTTAAGCATATAAACTGAACGGTTTAGTAAGACCAGGTGCTAAGTATTATTATATTTATATTTTATACTATTTGAGAAAATCATACATGAGCATACTTTCCACCACCTTAACAATAAACTTTCAGATAATCAACATGGCTTTATAAAAAATAAATCTGTAACAAATTTAGTAGAATTTCTTGGGCACGTTGC
>CABFWO010005436.1:26452-47920 GCA_902155825.1 Timema genevievae | reverse complement strand
AACGACATGCTCTTTTCCTTTTCGGTGTACCAAAGAAAAACTGTAGGGTTGTAAACGGAGGGCCCAATGAGCGAGTCTGCCATTCGGATCCTTTAAGTTGTGTAACCATAACAAACTATAATGGTCGGTTATTACCGTAAAATGCGTCCCTTCCACATAAGGTCTAAATTTCTCCACTGCCCAGATAAACTACAGACATTCTCTCTCCGTTGCAGAGAATTTTTGCTCAGCCTTACCCAGTGTTCGACTGGCATAAGCAATCACCTTTTCACCCTTTTCTCCTTGTTGACTAAGAACGGCCCCTAGCCCCACTCCTGACGCATCACATGAAATGGTAAAGGGTTTTGTGAAATCTGGACAGGTCAGAATTGGTGCTTTGATTAAAGCACTACGGATATCCTCAAAGGCCTCCTGAGCTTCCTCCGTCCACAGGAACTTCTGTTTCTTCTTTAGGAGCGAGGTGAGTGGATACATCCTACAAGAAAAGTCTGGGATAAATCGGCGGTACCATGACGCAGTACCACAGAATTGCCTTACCGCCTGTTGGTTCTTAGGGATAGGGATCTGGATTATGGCCTGAACCTTTTCGGGATCTACCCGCAGTCCACGCTGATCCACAATGTACCCTAAGTATCGTAGCTCGGGATGGCAAAGATGACATTTTTCCTGATTTAAGGTGAGCTTGGCAGCCTTCAGACGTTTAAAACTTTCTGCGAGTACCTCTATATGACGTTTAAAGGTGGAGGTCACCACGATGATGTCATCCAGGTACACGAACACATGTGGTTCGAGGTCAGCACCAATTACTGAGTCAATAAACCACTGCCACGTGGCAGGAGCATTGTGTAGTCCAAATGGCATTGCAGTAAACTCAAATAGACCCCGACCTGGTATAGTAAATGCAGTCTTTTCCCGACAATCCGGAGCTAATGGGATTTGCCAGTACGCTGATTTGATGTCCAGCTCTGATAGATAATGAGCATCCCTTAATCTATCAAGAATGGTCGTCACTTGGGGCAGAGGATATTCGTCCCTCTTGGTCACCGCATTGACCCGACGGAAATCAATACAGAATCGCTTTGACCCGTCCGGTTTATCTAAAAGCACAATAGGAGAGGACCAGGCGCTCTTGGAGGCTACCACCACTCCCAGGGACAGCATTTGGTCTAGCTCCTCATTCACAAGTTGAAGTCTAGCCGGGGACATGGGATAGTATCTCTGCTTGATAGGGATAGCCGTGCCGGTATCAATCACATGTTCTACGAGGTTCGTACGTCCTAGAGTGTCACCTAGGTTCTCAAACTGGTTCTTGATAAAGGTGTCTAGCTCCCGCTTTTCTTCTGGGCTCAAGTGTTCTTCTGACTTCAATCCTTCCTGAAGCTCTATCGCCATAAGGGACGGTCTCCCAGGTGAAAACTCCCACGTCTTGTTGTAGATATCGGTCACAATTTGCATTTGACCCCAGAAATCGATTCCTAAAATCACTGGCTGTCTTAAGCTAGGTACGACCAAAAGTGAAAGCTCCCGGGTTCTTCCTTCCACTGTTACCGGGACTGTTAGGTGACCCGTCACTACATGCTTCTTTGAATCAGCCGTTTCAATCCCTTTTTCCCTTACAGGAGTTAGTCGAGCTGGAGTCCCCTGCAGCAGCTCTATCCCTGGTTGTCCTAACACAGTATGTGAGGCACCCGAATCTAGAAGGGCTCTTACTTTCTTACCAAATAGTCGTATGTCGAGATAAGGTCGTGCGTCTCCTGGACGTGATTTCAACAAGTAATCTATCTTAACCTTCTCTACTTTCTTATCCCGGGAGTAAACTTGAGGATCAAGGTTGGCTCCCACACCTACTAGTTTTTTTGTTGTTGGTCGGATTGACATTTCGGACAGTTTGCTCTAATGGTGTTTGGGTGACCACATCCATAGCAAACTCTCCTCCTTGCCTGATTACACGTAGCATATCGATGCCCAGTCCGCCCACAATTCCAACAGGTGGAGACCGGATTACCCGGAGGCGTATTCGGGCCCAGACTGGCTAGTCTTCTACTTGAGGCTCCTCGACGATTAACTGAATCTGAATAGGCCAAGTCCGGTTCTAAAACATGACTTCCTCTCAATAATGGTCGTGGTATGGTAGAACTTAGCGGGCCAAGCTAAATATCGGATGAGAAGTCCGTGTGACGGGAACCGTTACAACCTTTGGTTTAGTACGCCAATGCTCTAACCACTGAGATTTCCAGGATTCGTCCCGAGCTCCTGGTCATTCTTCACTCATATTTTAAGGCAAAGCCTATGATGGACTTGGGGGGGAAATCGTCGGCTACAAATATGTGATTATATTAATATTACGAGCTGGCAGATAACGCAGCCATCTGCGACTCGGTAATTGGCATATTTCTGCCATTTGTATAATTATTAAATTGTACGGGATTGCATATTAAGAATTAAATAGCCTAAGTTATTACTTATGATTTTTTTTTAATGTGGATTACTCCATCTAGATATCATATTCTGAAAATTGAAAATTGACACCTGAATCCTGGAAAGCTCAGTGGTTAGAGCATTGGCGTACTAAGCCAAAGTTCCTGGGTTCGATTCTCGTGTACAGGTGTCATTTTTTAATTTTCAGAACGTGTAAAACGTGTAATTCAGTTTTAAGCTACCTTATTTCATTATAAATATCGAACATTAAATTTAATGTGGCTTCTGGAAGCAATAAGCTATACAAGCTAAGAGCCAACTTTAAATATATTGTAATATTGCAGGTAATACTTCATACAAACCTATAACCTAAATGATAATAGTAATGTAAAACCATTACACAAAATTCAAAAAATTTAGTTCAGATTTAAGTGACTTTTTTTCTTTTTAGTTATTGAACTTTAAAACCGTTAAATCTGTTAAATCTGTTCCCTCTCTAGAAAGCAGATTACAAACTTTAGCGCCACGATTTGGTCCATTGGAAGGGGTGTGTTTATGTCCATAGAGTTTAGTTTAGAAATCACTGCGTTTAAGTGAGTGTGGAATAGTTAATTCCCGTCATTTTATTAAACTTTTGCACACGCAAAACTATCACCCACTCTAGGCAAAGATTAAAATAATTTATATCTCACACAGGCCATGGGAATAAAGTAAACAATGTTTTTGTAATTGTATGCTTTTAATCTTCATAGGGTTGTGTTGAAGTGTCATATCCTACTATTTACAGATAATTTCATCAGTTTATAATGTAGGGCTACCTGGGTTGAAGTGGATTAAGAAACCTTATTTATAGGCTCTCATACTCAACTTGTACACAAGCCTACATTTTATGTGATAGTTTTGTTAATTTTGATTGTAAAACCCCTAAAATTAGTACTTATATTTACCACTCTCCACAACAGCTAAACTTACTCTATATTTTCAGACAATATGAATTTATTCCCATTAGGCCTACTATAAGTAGATATGCCTATCCATTTACCCATCTGAAGTGAAACGAGAGGGAGGTCAGTGTTTAAAAATAAAAATCTTTGCTTTTAACTGTTAAATAATAAAATTAATCTTTTGATTTGAAGGGAATTATTGAGACTTTGGTTTAAAAGTGATTATGTACCAGTAAACATATAAGTTAAGGACTTATGTTTAATTCTATAATAGTAGGTATATAAAGAGAGCGGGATTCCTTGTATTTCTTTGTCATCATTTGACAAGTTTTATATTTTCTGTCATCTCTACACACAAAAACAAAACAAATCTCCAATGATAGCAAAATTAATACTGTAAAATAAGTTATATATAATCCAAACAAATCAACAAAACTCTCATCAATCACAGAAGAACGTTATTATTTATAATATGAATATTAAAAGAATGTCACAACATGGCACCAAAGTATTTAAAAGCCAATAGTTATAATTTTTAGTATTATAAACGAACACACCCGAACAAAACTTAACCTTTCAGGCGTCAACACATTTTTTATGAAATTTCGGGATCCTGTAATATTACATTTTTCAAAACTATTTAAAATATTAATTTATTTTAGGAAATGCTTTCTCATGAACCAATTTTAAACTAGATCATAATTATTTTTCAAAACCAATCATTTGTAAAGTACCCTTTTATTATTATTTTAAAAGAAACACATCTAAGTATTTATAATTTTTTATATATATTAACTTAGTGAAGGTGCTGCTCTCTAGTAAACACGGAATGAGTTAAGGAGAGTCTCAGCTGCTGCCATCTATCAGACAAGTGGCACTCCAATTAAATAGATACAATTCAGGATTTTGTGGGTATTATGACAATGGATACAAATCAGACTTTTTATTTGTGATGCTTGTTTAAGAGAATGTCTGAATGGATACAATTCAGAATTTTGTGGATATAATGCAAATATTTACAGTGGATACAAATCAGGATTTTTGTTAAAGTCGTTTATTTGAAAAGTGTCTGAATGGATACAATTAAGGATTTTGTGAGTATTATGACAGTGGATACAAATCAGACTTTTTATTTGTGGTGCTTGTTTAAGAAGATGTCTGAATGGATACCGTTCAGAATAGATACAATTCAGCTCCCCCGCTATGTCTCCTTTTTTTTTTAATCATCTCTACTCCTCGTCGAGTTATCATAAAAATGTTCTAGAAAGTTTTTAAACAAACTCTTTTTTTTTCGACTTTGTAATGGAATGTAGCCATTCTTATTGATATTTATTCTGTTTTACCCGAGATTCTTCTCACAGGCTCAAATATAGTGATTTATTTCAGAAGAACTAACGACTATTCATCATATGAAAGTTAATGAAAATGTTTGTACAACTCATTCACGTACTGGAGATTTAAGTGTTTACAGTCGTTCTTGCATAATTCGTTACCGGCTGTAAATTAGAACAGAGGGGGGAAAACTACTAAAATAAAATGCCACCATTCTAGGTATCTACTTATATTAAGGAAATATTAAGCACGATTTTGAGCTGAATAAGTAATAAACGCGTAGTACGCTTAATGGATAATTCGCTGAAAGTACCCGCCGTTGCAAGGGCAGAAAACTAGAATACTACTGCATTAAGCAGCACATAATGGTAGTGAACAAAATTCATCCTCGTAATAAATGGTAAGTTTTTTTTAAATGTACCCCAATTTTCACCCTCCACTTTTCCTTTGCATGTATATAAAGTTTTATCACTTTAGGTTTATTGTTTTGAAATTATCTGCACTGGTAGTCATGCAATCTAAGGTACCAGCCTTGCAATAGTTTCATCTTTCCAGCTTAAGCGGTTTGTAAGCTAGGATAATACTCACCCCTTTACCGTTTCCCTGTTTAGGTTTTTTTAAACAGTTGAAGATTTATTTTTATTTGTAGGAAGAGTATTTTTCAAGAGTTTCACGTTTCTATCTTAAGCGGTTTAAGTACCCATACCCTTCAATAAAGTTTCCACCCCGTTTTCATCCTTTTGGAAGCGAATATTGAAAGTTGGTTAGTTTTTAAAACATTTTTTACCAGGAGTGTAGTCACAAATGTAGCAGTTCCGGAGCTCTTAATTTGTAGTATAGGGTTGAGGGGTTGGGGGTGTACAAAAAATGGTGTTCTGGTTTCACTTACTCTCGTCTGTCTTTTATTATGATTTAAAGGGACACAGAAATATCGATTTATTGTAACTATCATTAATTAATTTATTAATTTTTTACTACTGTTAATAAATTGAAAATACAAGTTCTATGCGTATTTAAAGATGTACAAGTCTAATTTCAGGACAAAATTATAAAATGCTAGTAATCAACTGGAGTGCTGCTTTGACCTCAAACCCAGTGCTGGCGCGTCACTCCACTCCAGCCTCACTACACCCCTAATTTTCACAAAGAACACTCATATGACATTTTGTTTTTATAACTCTAGTGGTTTCTAAATAAGCCTATTTTTCTACCCCATATATTATAAATAAACATTTCAGTGAATACGCAATAATCTGCAATGTAACATACCTCATTATTCCAAAGTTAATGGCTATTTTTGGCTAATTTAGTCTGTTACTGCGATCTACCAGCAACTAGTAGAACTACTACGTATTATCATTAGGCTGGGCGCACACTTATCTAGCAAAACTGATCCAAGCAGATGCGTTTTTACTTATAGCAGAAACATTTTCGTTGAAACCGAAAGCAATTTTGTTTTGTCGAAAAGTACTTTGCTTAAAAAAGTTTTTGTTATGTATTTTAATAATTTTGATAGAAGAAAAAACCTTTTTGCTTTTTCCGAAAACAGAGTCTTGGGAGACAAGAAGCAGAAACAGAAATCAATCTTTGCAATGGCGGTGGAGGATGAGGTGGTGGTAATGTTAAGACATTGGACAGAAATTTCTTGTGCAGAAGACCAAGACAAACGTTTGTGGGTGCATTCAATAAATTAAAAACGAAGTAAAGAACACACTTTGCAATACTTTATTAATGAACTATGGAGTGATGATAACAAATTCCGTAATTTTACATGAATGTCTGTAGCTACATTTTATTATGTGTTTAACGTGATAAATGACAAAATAAGAAAATGTGACTTTAAGTTCCGTAAAAGTATTCCATCAACACAAAGACTGTTTGTTACTTTAAAGTTTATAATGAATGTTAATTTATTATTTTAAATAATATGTACTATAATATAACGTATAGTTATAATAATAATAATAATAATAATAATTTAGACACTCATCAATACAAACCATTTTAAACACATACATTGGATATGTAGTTGATATAAAAACTCAGTGTTTTCATTAATCGGTAAAATGCTCCCAAGGATTGCTTGGTTGGAACCCTCGAAGATTTATTTGTCCTTGTGGGTTGTAGGATTAATGTGAGGACGCTGGTGAAGCAACACAACTCAAAGTTGAAGTTGTCAACATAGTTTGTTCATTTTCCTGGTCATCTATGAAACCATTCAGCAAAGAAAGCACTCTTATTTCGAGCTCGCGTTGCCGTCTGGTAGATAGCTCTTCCATTTCTGGCAATAAGCTTTAAAAAAATTTTATGTTCCCGCCAACTGGTTCTGTTGGTTGTGGTTGACTTGTAGATATCAAAAAGTTGATCATTGGACCTGCTACCATTTTCAATTGCTGTCATTTTCCTTTACTTTCTAGCAATTTGAGTTTTTGCTTGGCATCCTTGTGCTTGCGAACCAGGAGGTGGGTGGTCAGAAATGTCATTGGGTGAGAGGTGACAGGACGGACAGCTTTATCTTCAATGGACTAATTGATTTTTTCTTCAATCGTTTCAGATTAATTTTCTTCAGCAGAATCGTCCTGAACCATTACATTGCTATTTGACTGTCGATGTTGTCCAATGAAATTTCCTAGAAAGGAAGTGCTGTCCCCCAGGTAACATTTTTTCTTCTTTTGAACAGCTTAACCACTGGGTAGTAATTTTTTTTAAATCTTTCTCAAGTATCTTGAAAATGAACTTCGTAGAAAACTCCATTTTGCTTTAGATTCAGCACCTGAAATCAACAATAAATGTATGTTGGAGGAGGTTGAAATTTTGTAAATAACTTATGAATAAATCATTTAAATTATTATTGGGAATGAATTATGAGCATTGTGAATTAATTAATTTGAATACAGCTATGTGAGTTGAAATATTAATTCATGAGTTTCAATAATTGTAAATTAATTAAATACCAACTGTGTCTCTCCATATTTTTAATAATCAATGTTTGCATTAGGAATCAATTGTTATGCAATAACTATGGCTACATCCATTTAATTGAATTCAAGTATTTATGAACGAATTTCTCTATTAGTGTTAATCAATTTGAATATTTTCTTGTTTTGGTCTCCGTCTCAATGATGACTGATGGATAAGTAATAATAAATAGGCTATATGTTTATTCATTCACTGTATGAAATTAAACATAAATGAATTCAATAATAAGCAAATTTATTATTCATAATATATAATATATTTAAATGAATATTTTTTTTCAGGTTTTTGGCTATGGGTGAGCGTTTCCGATCACTGCATTATTATTTTAGACTAGGAGCAACGACTATTGGAAGCATTGTGATTGAAACTTGCAAAACAATTTGGGAAGAACTAGATCCTTTACACATGAAGCTTCCAACAAGGGAGAAATGGAAAGAGGTGTCAACATTCTTTGGAACTTTCTAAATGTTCGGGTTCTATTGATGTAAAATTGATAAAAATCGAGAGTCCACCAAAGTCTTGATCTGCTTACTTTAATTATAAGCATTTCCATTCAATTACTATTCAGGCAGTTGTAGATGCAGAAGCCAAATTTTTGTTCGTTGATGTGGGTGATTATGGTCGAAATAATGATGGTGGAACCTTTGCGGCATCAAATTTTGGAAAACTATTTCTGTGCAAGAAATTGAATATACCAAAACCGAGCGTAATCTGTGGTATTAAAGAAAGGAACCTATTCCCATTTGTATTCGTTGGTAATGAGGCCTATCCTCTGTCAACTTAATGAGGCCTTTTCCAAAATGGCAGCTCAACAATGGGAGAAGAATTTATAACTACCATCGTTCAAGGGCCAGACGAATAATAGAGTGCACGTTTGGCATGCTAATAAAAATGTTTTGTATTCTTGAAAATAATATGCTTCTGGGTCAAGAAAAGGCACCGGATATTACATTGGCGTGCTGCATTTTGCATAATGTGATTTTGGAAAAAGAGGGTGGAATTAGTGACAATCATGAGGAACTGCTGCAATTGACAGAGGATAGAGATGAGATGTCAATTTCAAACAGAAGATCAACTGCTGACTTAAATATCCGTGAAAAGTTTGTAAAATTCTTCAAGTCACCAGAAGGTGCTATTCCTTGGGAAGAAAGGTGTGCAAACATAATTGAATAACTATAACGAAGCTTTTTAGGCTAGTTAAAAGTAGATGTGAATGCTTCTTGGCTCTTTTGAAGTTTATAGAAATTTAATAGCTAGAATGGAATGCTGGATAGTCAGATAGAGCCCTATGGTTCTCATATCACGAATTATTAATTAAGTTAGGTTTGGTTAGATTAGTGTTCTTTGATAAAATGTATTCAAAATGACGTAGACTAATATTTAATTATAATTCCTATCCGATAAATCTTTTGAACATGTTTTGGGGGTTTTTGCAACACTGTTGGCAGCAACAATAAAGAGAAGTATACTGCTACTGTAACACGTGTGGAACCATACTGTGGATTTATAAATAAAATAAAGTAAGCGCCATTGCATTCAGTCTATCCGGCTTCTGTAGGGCAAATAGCTCATATGACCTACTTAAATGAAAGCAGGTATTTATAATTACTTTTAAAATGAAATGAATTTACATAGCTCTATGAAAAAATAAACTTTAAGAAAACTATAAATGTAAGCTAGGATACTTGCATAGATAATAAATAAACCAGTGTTGCGAAACTTGTCTTATATTTAAGGAAAGATTTACCAATTGAAAACTAGAGAATTACAACTTTGTTTCGCAATAGTAGGCATGCACTTCCCTCAGAGCTGAAATTCAGTGTAGCAATCTGATCTATTCATATAGCCTATTTATACTATTAGAGCAGGGATAAGGAAGATATAATTTAGGAAATCACGCTCACTAACGTAGAGGAAGAGTCGAAAACCATTTGGAAAAAAAACAACAGAAAATACCGATGGGCTTTGGATACAACATCCCCATCACCAACAAAGCCGAGGGGAAATAAATCAAATAGATTCAAAAACATATCAATTTACAATTTTGGTGGTTGGACACTAATCTTCAAGGTCAGTGTGAAGGGTTCACTTTTTATTCTATCAATTAATTGTACTAAAGAATATAACTAATTTTTTTTAGCATCACGTCCTATTACCCGTTCGGGTTATACACATATGAACTAATTATGATAATGCTGGTAGGGATTAGGGAAGTTATATTTAAATGAAGTGTACCCATATTTGCTTGGGAGTAGAGTGGAAAACAGTTTTCCACCCTTATCCCACCAGCTCGAGATTCGAACCTTAATCTACATGTCACCAATAGTCAAGTCTACTGAGAGAGTAGTGTCTTGGACCATGTGGCCACTGAAGCGGGTAATGGTTTAGTAACCATGTAAAGGTTTCAAACCTAGTCTAAATAAACATTATGTATAAATAAGTATTATGCTTATATTTGTCTGTATGACTGCCAAGTAAAAGGAAATCAAGGTTCGAATCTAAGAAGATTGAATATTAATTTTAGACAGAGGGCAATATTTTACTGCTCTTTAAAAATAAGGCTTTTTTTAATTTAATTTTTCTTTTTCTATGTTATAAAATGTTATGGTATACAAGACAATAGTTTTGCTGCGATTCTTTGTTTTGTTGGTGACTGACATTTTCCTCCTCTTTTGTGAACACAGTTTTTAAAGTCAGTCAAGTGAATATACATAATGGAACTTGCAAAATCCACAGAGATATTGTTTTCAGATAATGTCAATTTCAGATTAATAAAGGTTATACTGAGCTCATAGCTCAGTGTCACACCTCTAACAAAAAATACATGTAAGTTTACAGCTAAACTTAAATAAGGATCAGAATTTATTTTTACCTTCCAGAAGTGAGGATATAATTCAAAGCTTATCAAGGTTTATGGTTCAATTTATGTTTAACTTAATACATGAAGTAAATAAACATGAACCAAAATCTGTCACACCCGTAACATATTGTATAGCCGTGGCACTTTGCTTTGTATGTAGGCCTGTGACAAACACATTTCTTAGACAAAAAGTGTGTCTAGCCTAGGTTTAGCTATGAATGTAAAGTTTTCTAAATAAATAGGCATAATATAGGCCTACATATTAGGTAAAAATGGCTTGAAATTAAAATTTATTGACAGAAACCAGTAACAAGGAGAAAACTGTCTTTCATTGAAATTTTAGGATTCAGTTAATGTCCTAGATAAGACAAGGGTGGTAATTTCATTTGGGGTATATAATCGTTGATGGATGTGCCATTTAAGGAGTAAGACACTGTAATTTGACTACTGTAGCTACCTTTAGATCACTGTTCAAAATGTTAACAAGATGAAATACAAAGTGCACACTGGAGCCATGATCAATTGCAATTATTAGTGATAACTTATCACACAATAAATTCTCAATTTATACATTAAAGATAAAAATATATCAATGTTTGAAAGACGAGTTCGAGCAAACAAAAAAGTTTTTTATTTATTCTGATGGTTGTGCTGGACAGTTTAAAAACAATTATAATCTTGTCAAATTTGTGCTTTTCATAAAAAATAAATTTGGAATACAAGGGGAGTGGTATTTTTTTTAGCCACATCTCATGTCAAAGGTTCCGTCAATGGGGATGGAGGGATGGTCAAGAGAAAGGTTTGGAATGAAGTGAGGTCCAGGCATATGATTGTAAATAATGCAAAGCAGTTTTTTGATTGTGCATCCAAAGTTGTTCATGAAGTGAAAATCTTATTTGTAATGAGTGAAGATAGATTAGTGGACAAGGAATTGTTAACTAATAGATGGGAACGAGTAAATGCCATACCAGGAGTACAATCAAAACAGATACAAAATATATTCTTGTTGGGTGTATTTCCAAATCCAATATGCACAAATTGTTGTGTCTTTGAATAAAATACCAAGACCTTTCGATATGAACATGTATATACGGACTCATCTAATGAAGAACTTAAAAAGAATGAGGATAAGAAATATCTACCCCAAAACTTCGCTACACCAAGCAGTGCAGATTTGAAAATATGTTTTGGTACAATTTTGAGAGAAGAAGGATAAATTGCATGAATATGTTGATATTTGCCAAAATGAATCTGATGAGAACGAAGAAATTAAAATTATGTTTTTAGATAAGTGTCATGGTAAACGTTTATTTTAAATGAATGAAAAAGATGTTTCCTTTGTCTCTGTAAATCAGATTCAAAAAGTTCTCCCAGAACCTTGCATTAAAATTGTCAGTGACAGAATGTATTATGAATTTTCAGTAGATATGTTTGAGACATCATGATTTTAATGTTAACACCCTGTGTTATTTTAATTGTTATAAAAGAGGGTTAAGATTTTTTTCAATTAATGTTTCTTACTATTTTAAGTGTAGGCCTACCTACTGAATGTAATTGTTCAAGATGCCTGGAAACTGTTTATGGAAAGTCTTTTGTTTAGGTCAATGTCTAAGCCCATAAAAAACAAACATTAAAAGTATTTTAAGTATGTTTAAATATTTAATTTTGTAATTCCGAATGTGACATAATAAAGAGAAAAAATTGAGGTTCACACTGCAAATAAACTCTTCATAGTAAAATTGTAAAATTGTTTTATCTATTTTAAGAGTTATTTGCTAGAAAATCTTGTACAAATGTAACACCCGTAACTGTGGAATGGCTGTTATTTGACTTTATATTTTAATATTCTCCAGACAATCCGCATTTTACTTAAAGAACTTAACTCACCTAAAAAAATATTGTACATTACTTCACACCGTTTGAACAATATTAATCTTTTAACCCACATGGCTTGAAAGATATGATAAATTGTAACTTTGAATTTAATTATTCTGTTTGATATATAAATATATATATATATAATATGACAAAGAGATCAAGGATATATAATTGAATATTATTATTATTTTCTCAGTTGTAGTCTTGGTCATGTATTTACTCAGACGTCCATTGGTAGGATTGGGATGTAGACACATTAAAATAATAATAATAACCCACGGAAAGTTTCAATAATTTTTTTTTATTATATTTTAAACTATAACAATTAGTTCAGTGATTCATTTTATTTTATTTTATTTTCCCATGTTTACTCTATGTGCTTTATTTTTAAACTCTTGCAGGGATTTTGAGCATACCATTGTCTTTGGTAGGATATTATTATTATTATTATTATTATTATTATTATTATTATTATTAATATCGTATTGCTCAGGGAGGGTTCCCGAGCACACACAGTGGTCTCAATTTTTAAGAGTCATCGTCTTCACCCTGGTTTCCTATATATTAAAAATTATATTAAAGTGGCGCCTGTATGTGTGGCCGATTTGTGAATTTCTCTTATATCTAAGCACACATTAATTATGTGTTTCCCATCACTTTAAAATTTATATTAAAGTGATGCCCTTACATGGAACCAGTTTGTTTGTCAAGGGATCCTTTTTTGTGTTTTTGGTGGGGTATGTTCAGTGAAGGTTACTTCACTAGAAGTAGAGCAATTAGAGTAGAGAAATAGGGCATTGTTGACATAAGATACAATGGAGGCCGGAGATGAACCTATGACTGGGGACCTAAAGGTAGGGGAAGACAATACGCAACCTAGGAAGGACACCACAGCACCTAGAGTGAAAGAGGAATTCATGGGTATCCAACAGGACCAGGATTTGAACCCCGTGTATTATAAGGAGGCAATTGATGGGGCAAACAAAAGGTGTAGAGGCTTCCTCACAAAACATCCATGAAATGGCACCCAACCCACCTCAGAATGATGTGCTGGCAGCTATCCTTCAGCTGGCCGCCGAGATAAAAGGAATGAAGACCGAGTTGATTTGAAGACAAACATGAGGATTGATCAGGAGGCCATGAAAGGGGAAATCTTAGGTTACTTAGGAACCTTGACCATGACCTTGAGGGATAACTTATCAACGGAGTTTGCAGAGACCAAACCTGTCTTACAGGGTCAGATCCTGGAGACTATCAAGCGCTTTGAGAGGCAATTAGCCGCAATGCTAAAAGAGTCCTTGATAGCCCGGGAGGAGATAGGCTTATAGTTGGCAGCTAACCAGTGTGCAGTAGTTAGACAGCTGGACCAACAGATCGCCTGTAGAGAGGAAGGTATTCGAAAACTGAACCTGGAGGTGAGAGTAGTTAGGGAAACTCAGAGTGACGTCATGGACGTACTTCATGACAAGAATCAGGGACTGACTATAGACCAGGAGGGGCTAGAAAAGAGACTGGGCAACACCTTCAAGGCAGTCAAGTAAGTCCAGAACCAGGTGCACGGCCTGGCGGAACAAGTGAGGGAGGGGTACTCTAGTGACCCCACCTTATTGGCCACAAGTCCTGTCACCATTTTAGGGGGCAAAACCTTGGAGGCTCCCACATTATAACCGAAGGAACAGGGAAAACCTGGTGAGCCATATCGCTGCCTTGGAGGAGTTGTTTGTGGGACACAGACCCATCAACAAGGATACAGTGAAACTGGGAGGTAGTTCCATGTCCAGAGACGCAGTCCCCTGGTGGTTGGCGGGCAAGGATCACATCTCCAGGTGAGTTGATTTTAAGGCTAAGTTCTTTAATATGTTCTGGTCAGTGGAAGCACAAGGACAGATGCGTGCGAGTCTGCATGCACCCAGGTACTTAGAGAATAGGGGAACTCTATTGGGGTACCTGGAAGAAATTTACTCCCACAGCTGTAACTTTGATTTGGCTATCACCAATTAAGAGCTAATTTATTGACTCAACAGCTCCCTATCTGTATTAGGGAGATTCTGGTTGGCATAACATAAGGTCCGCTGGAGGAGTTCCGTATAGGGCTCCAAAGACTAGACATGTTGTAACAGGACCGTAGGAGAGACAGGGGTATGTCCTAAGTCTCACCTCTGTGCCACAGACCTATTGAAGAGATGTTTCAGGGGACACTCCCAGGGTACCAGGGCAGTCACAAGCGGCCGGAACCATGGCGCAGGGATCAACATCATCCTGGGAACGCTAGAGGGGGGCCTAGTTGGCATGGTTCCTTAGATGGTCAACAAGAGAGGGGTCAAGAGACCCACAATTATTACCCCAATTATAGAGACAGGGGTCCAATTCGGAAGAGACAACCTCCAAATAGAAACAACCCCTATAAAAGGTTCATGGAAGAGTAGGTAAGGGAACTCAGTCCCACAGTCATCCGGGGAGTTCCATGACCATTCAACTAATAGGCAGGAGAGAGGGGGAAATCAGGATTCCCATCCCTCACAGGTAACAGGTGATTCTAACCAAGCTCAGCATCCCTTTGATGTTAATGTTATTGTCTCTGAAGGAAACAAGAATCCTGTGATGTAAAGGCCACAGTTAGGTCACAGGTTCTACATACTCTGGGTGATAATCTTATGGAGTTGTTAGGAGCAAGCACGCTCAGGGTGGATCTTTGAGACGAGCTTCTAAAAGAAGATGGGAGACCCAGAACTCGTCAATTCTGCAGAGGAGAGCAGCGCGACACCTACAGAAAGCTGCCAGGAGTAGACTGAAACAATAAAAGAAGAATAAAGTACTTTTCAAAGTTGGAGACAAATTTCTGCTCAGGGACAGCCCATCTCTGACTACTTTGCAAAGGAAACAAAAAGTTGTCTCCTCTATATTCAGACCTTTACATAATCACCACGACAATGCCTTTTAGTTAACCGAGATGAAAAACAACGTCACTAAGGGTGTATACAATGTCATCTTAGTCAAGAGATGGATGGAATAGGGACAGTAATTTTAAAGGAGGAAGGTGACAAGTCACCCACTATTGCTCTAAGTGGTCACAACACAAATTTCAATTGTGTGGCAACAACGCTTCACTACAATGATCTAAATAAGTTGGCCTACCAAGGAAGTTGTCTACAAACTATTATGTTTTAAATTTGACCTACTTTTGCATCGTAGAAAATAAATTGATTTTTTGTTTTTCCCATTGTTATAATTCAAGTTTATGATATCAGCAGTTGAAAACCTAGAATATATCTAAGTGGAAGAAATAATGAACGCCACCGTAGGCCCATATTGTTAGTACTCCAACATCAAGATATGAAGTTAACATCGGACCAACCCTCCAGTAGGAGGTTGTTGTCAAGTTAGTTTGAGTCCTCCCCAGCCCCAGATGTAGACAAGTTTAAAGTGGCTTGTCTAGGATTGTTACCATTATGTTTTTTTCCCAGGGTTTTGTACATGATGTGTTGCCATGACAAAATATAGCCCCCGAGGTTAGGTTAAGCTGCATGAAGAGATTTGTAATTTTAAGAAGTTATGGAGTTTGGAGTTTAAGAGAAAACAATAAGTTAACTTGGTTTCTTTATGAGAGGCGCCAGCGAGTTTTATGAGGAGCATCATCAGAGGTTACTGACTGTGAGAGACAGAACTATTTACAGTTGAAGAGGGGTGTTAATTAGACTTTCAAAGCTGTTTAAGGAGTTATTAAACAAGGCAAGAAATGTGTATAATCAGACCAACCAAATAGTTTTTATATAAAAAAAAGGGAAGAAAAAGAAAACTTTCAGTTATTTCATGTATTTAAAAAGAAAGTCCTCGAGAAGAAAATAAATACCTAAATATGTGTGATCGAGCCAGATGAAGATACAGGTGACAGAACGTCACCACCACCCTATGTTTAGATTCCCAGGAGAGTACTCCAAAGCTGAAGAACTTGTAGACATCATCGTTCATGTTACAGAGCAGAGGGCGATTGTACTTAGACGACACCCCATTTTCATGGACGAGGGTAGGGCAGAATCGGTTGTCAACTCTCCCAGATAGGACAGCAGGGCGTGATTGAAAGTTTCTGTAATAGGAACAGGATTGTGCATATTTTTATTGTATTGTTATTGTATATATATTTAGTGTATGTGATGTATTATTTTAAAGAGTATTATAGTTGTTGACTGTTTAGTCATTTTGTTAATTACAATGTCTAAGCTACTTTGATTTATGTGTAATAACCAAGTAGACTTTATATATATTTCTGGGTGATAATTCTGTGAGTACAACACATCCCACAAATCAGGCCACAAGGAGTACACCTTCAGTGCTTCTCAGGGCCGCATGCAAGAACTTGTCTAAGTGAATGCTTTGTGTATATTATTGTGGGTTTGCTTGCGTCATCATACGTCAAAAGGTGGAGTGCGTGTGCTCGGGACCACACTATCGATCCACTAAGCATTCACTATAAGTTCTTGCATACCGCCCCTAAGACTAAGTCAACTTGAGTGACATATCAATAAAAAGATATTTCTCTTTTAAAATTAAGTGAGGCTGAATAGCCTAGAGCTTATTTTTATTTCCTAATGTAGTTTTAAGTGTTTGTTTTGAGCCTTGTGAGGTCTTAAATATTATTGCATTTGTATTAGTAAATAACTAAGTTCATGTTAAATTTAAATTTGTGATAGTAAGTTCAAAATCTAGGTGGAAAGTATTCTAGGCCTAATAGATTCTTTGTAGATAGCCATTCAAGTAAATTTGCTTTTGTTAAAATGTTTGTTATGTATCCTATTTTCTGGTATTGTAAGGTGCAGCTGAAGGGAGCACAAGTAATTTTACAGTTTTTATAGCATTAAATTTTGTTTGCCAAAATAAATCAAATGTTTCTCCAGTAGCAACATAAATTTTAGTTTTCTGTACATGCTAATATCAAAAGATCTTGAATATCTGTCAAGGTTGTCCTGGAATTTTGTAAAAACTTTTTCTCTTTATTTAAAAAGTTTAGATAAAATTCCAGGACATGCTTGACAGATATTTACTTACTTTAGTTCAAATTGACAGATATTTACTTATTTTAGTTCAAATTTTTCCAAATTTTCTTTGTGCAAATGCAGATACATTTCCTCAAGAATCATAACTTTCATAATTATATCCACCCCAAAATATAAATTTGCGAATAGCCACGTCAAGTAGTGAGATGTAGTGAAAATAAAATAAAAAAGTTTTAACAATGACATGAAGCAGCTAAGTGTATAGTCAAAACCCCAATATTGTAAAACAACCCTTCCAACTTTGAATAATCCTTAAACCAGCCTCGGTGGTCGCACGGTCTAGTGTGTTGTCTCGTGTTAAACTATAATGCTGAGGACTAAAGATTGGGCTTCAATCTCATTCAGGTGCACTGAGGGTGGTTTCCCCTAAATGGTTTCCTAACTTTCTCTTCACGCAAATGTGGGTACACTTCCTATAAATTAAGCCTATCTCATCCCTAGCCCATTAGCTTAATTAGTACATAGGCGTATAACATGAACAAGTAGTAAGACGCGGTGCTAAAAAATCCACATAATTGGTAGTCAAGTGCTCTAAAGTCTTTGGCGTCCCTTTCTCAATAAATTGGCTTGCCGATGATGGAAGATTGGGTGTTGAATACCGGTTGAGTGTACTGATAATGGTTTATTCTAAATGGTTTTCCACTCAAATTCCACGCAAAGGTGGGTAGGCCTACACTTTCTCTAAATTACAACCTACCTCATCCTTAACACATTAGAGTAATTATGACATATTATGAGTATAACCTGAACAGTTAATTAAGGCGACAATTAGGAATTAACAAACATTGATCTCGTATGACAATAATAAACTTATTTATATTCTTAACCTTTTTACATTCAGAGGTATAACAAAAATAAAAAATAATTAAATCAAATCAATATAAAATGAATTAAAAAATAAACATTAATTAATTGACCTTATTCATTGTGTCTATAGCTGTCATTTTTTTTTTAAATCTTTCATTACAATTTATTAAAGGAACTTCGATATAGTTTTGGTCAAGACGATCCAGTTTATCCTGATAAGCATGAATAGTTAATTTTGGGCTGTGTGGTATCAGAGCCAAAAGCTACTCTTTCTCCAAGTTTATCTAATTTCATTTAGATAGTGTACAATCAAAATACCTTTATAATTACTCTTATAAACAACAACCAATAAGTCATTGTTGTTCCTTTAAAAGTATGCTCTAATATATTGTTTAATTTCTTTAACAAAATTCAAATAGTCATGAGAGAAAGTCCCGTTCTTCTTTTGAGTTAAAAAAGAGAGAAGGCCTAACATGATTGTGTGTCCTAAAATCCAAGTACTGTCACATAATACATTATATTATAAAATTGATATAAATAGCCAATCGGGTCTTATTATAATTACTCCTATAATTTGCTGAAAAAAATCATACCTGTATTTATATTAATATCTATATAAAAAAACAGGGTTAAAATAATGATTTACTTGCTATTAACAAGAGCATTTTCCAATCAAAAAAAAGTCATCTTTTATTATTTAGGAAAAACCACCCACAGTGCACTCAACCGGGATCAAACCCCAATCTCCCCATCCTTGGCAGTCTAGCCTAACAAGAGACTAGCACATTAGACCATGAGATCACCGAGGTGGGTATTTATACTCAAAGAGTTGTAAGTAAAAGACTAACAATGTAAATAGAAATATTAGTTGACAGCGGCATTCCCTTCTCCCCCTTCCAATCATTTTCATAGTTTCTGCATCTGTTGTATGTTTTTAATAAGAAAGTCGCTCAAAGAGTGAAAAGGAAAATTATTATGTGGTGGGGGAACCTTTACATTAGTGTTGCCCTGGGAGAAAACCATTGAACTATGTGTAACCATATAGCTGGCTAGAGTAATTTTTTATGTTGGACCTGGAAAGAAGTTTTTTTGTGGAAACAGTAAATAAATATGTAATTTTTAAAATTTCATTTTTTTTAAATTACAATTTTTTTAATATCAATTGCTTAAATTGTTTTTATTTATTTCAACATTTAACGTAAAACTTATTATTTGAATTTTAATTGTTGGCTAGAAGTAAATATTTTTATTTTTTTCTCGAAATTGTTAATTTCTATAGATATGGAAGAAGAGAAATAATAAACCCGCTATTGAATTGGTATTATAGTTTTTGAAATATTCTTTGTTTCAGATTAACCTGTAGTTTAAATATGACAATTTATCTCCCGCCGACTCTTAACATTTGTACTAGGTTAAGAGGGCATTCTAGTAATTGTGTGTATATGTAATAATTGCAGGTATGTAATGAAAATATTTGTTTCGACAGAATTTGTTCACAAGTGTAAAGACCCTGGCACAGACTTCGTATCTGTAGGTCCATGGTCCTTAAGCAATTGATGCCACAGTATCATATTGCTCTGGTCAGAGTCCTTATCCGTTCTGTACTTCGTAGAAGATGATTAACTTTAACTTTCTAAGGACTAGTTTATACGGACTATTAATCACAGCTGAGTAAATATGGGCATACGCTTTTGGATCTATCTTAAACACCAAAATAAATTTTTTTATAGTTAAATTATATTTTGTAATTGGTTATATTCTTGTTAAAGATCAAAACCCATATAAACATAAAGAATGCAAGAAAATAATATTGAAAGGACTTACTTTGTTTACATTCAGAATACTAGAACCTACATTTATTTTGCATTTTCCGGCTAATTTATTTTTAAGCTTGATAGTTAAAACTGCGTTATAAATATATTTATTGTAATTGTACTACATTTTAAGTACCTCTATATCCTAGAAGTTTTCTCAACAATATATTTTTTTTTAGTTCTTTTATTGATCAGCTGACTGATGGTGCTCGCTCCTTGCTGTAGACAATTTTCTTTCGAAGTTTTCGATTAGACGAAGTCTTTATCTCATTGGTTGGAACAGTCACGTGATCACGGATATGGACTGTGTGGTCGTGAATATAGTTTCTTAAGGACCAGGACCACGGACTACGGATCTACGGATATGGTGTCTGTGTCGAGGCCTTTAAGCCAAAACTACATATTGTGCACTTGAAAACAGCAAATATTTCAACAATGATAGTGTTATGTATTTATAATATAGTGTATGCCTAAAGGCTGGAACATAGATTTGTACCTTAAATCAGTGCTATTTAAAGAAATTTTAAATAAATGGTAACTCACATGTACCTTAGCCTGGTGAATACAGTAGTTGGGCAGGCCACAGGTGTAAAAACAATGCTTCAAAGTAGACAGTGGTTTGTCAGTCTATTCCACAGTGCTACGAAAGGATCCTCTATAAACAGATATTAGAGAAGATTAATTAAAGCAAACATCATTATGTAAAACAAGTTTCAAATGTGGTATGAAAGTAAGGTCCCAATACAGACTCCGTATCCGTTGATCTGTAGTCCGTACACCATGTTCATGGTCCATTAGAAATTTTACTCGTGATTAAAGAGTCAATATCCGTAATCACGTGACCGTTTCAACCAATGAGATAGTAAGAGAATTCATCCAATCAAAAAATTTGAAAGAAAATCTTAACACATCAAGGAGCAAGTGTCAAGCAGTCAGCTGATCAAATAAGAATTAAAGAAACCAAAAACAACTTTGTTGAGAGAACTTCCTGTATCTACTAAAATGTAGGTTAAGTCCAATCACAAGAAATATATTTATAGCTTGATTTTAACTATCAAACTTAAAATAAATGTTTGCAATAACCTGAAAATGCTAAAGAGATGTACTAGTATTTTGGATTAAAACAAAACAAGAACTTTTAATTTTTTTAGTAATAGGGGTGTAGAACCAACCAAAGCTAAGTTAATATTTATGAGAAATTGGTAATTCTCAGAAAACATTTTCCTATACGCCCATTCCGGGGTGTTTAGATTTTTAGAAAGATTTTTCTGAAATAGCTGTATGTATGTATGTATGTATGTATGTATGTGTGTGTGTGTGTGTGTGTGTGTGTATGTGTGTATGTGTGTATGTGTGTATGTGTGTATGTGTGTATGTGTGTATGT